>BQKN01066619.1:720740-747857 GCA_022839385.1 Asparagus kiusianus | reverse complement strand
TGCCTACATTCTAGCACTAGAGAGAAACATAAAAGAAAGCTAATATCCTCATATTGAAAGCAATACTTGAGCTTTGATATAGCTTGAATCGGATGAAGCTTTTATATGACTTTGTTGTTCTTGAAATAACGTTGCTTCATCTCTTGGCCTCCTCCTCCTTTGGATATCATCTTTGTAGCATATATTCCATCCATCCTCCATTAATGGCACTAACGAGCTTGATAAATAGATTTACTACATTGTCACTCAATAAGCCATTAGTACCGATAATGGTGGTTGTAAAACATCATCAAAACATAAGGGCTAACATTACTGTGATTTGAAATGTGTTGTTGCATAGTATGGGTGCATGGCAGGTTTGACATCTCTGGGTTCACCTTGAACTGCAGCCAAGTGTGAAAACAGGTGCGTCACAGTGGTATCAGAGCTCTAGTTCTAGCATCTTTAGGATCATCCTGCGTCGAGACATGGAGCAAGAATAGAGTTTCTTAGGATTCATGTATAGAGTTCACTAGGATTCCTAGAATGAGTGAGGACCTTATATACGTATATCTTAAAAATTACGAATTTTTTTATGACTACCTTACTTTGATTGAAAAGTATTTACTTGAAAAATATGTTATACAATTTTTCTATAGTTATATGTTATGTTATATATGTTTAAGACCTCATTTAATGTGTCTTATAAGCTCCCCTCCTAAAATTATAGATGTCAGGACGAGCAGGGAAAGCTGATTCAGAGCCTAAGCCGCAACAAGCTCCATAGTATTTAATTGATATCATAGCGCCAATTACAGCTAGAATAGTAGCCCTAGAGGAGCAAACGGCTAACAATGTTTTGCCAGCAATATCATCATCTAAAATTCTACCACCAATCGCACCCGCAGTACATATTATAAAGGCGTCATCAGGAGTTATGCCAACCCTAGCTACTATCGGAGCTGCAAGGCAAGAAGGAAGCTTTAAGACAGAACAGTTCGGAGATAAGAGCAAGAATAAGAGAACATTCATAGGACTAGGAGGACCTCAATAGCAAAGTGAATCTCAGCTAAGTAATCAACAACAACAGCGTAGTTCCAGTCCGAAGGGACAACATTATCAAACGGCTTCAAAGCATCGCAGATTTGTAAGTGCAGGAATAGAGAGTGTCATGGTGCATTAACGGGAAGTCGGTAGAGCAAGGGTCATGGTGCATTAACGAGAAGTCGGTAGAGCAAGGGTCAGAAATCGCAGCAAGAACAGAGAGCACGGAGACAGCGCAAGATTCAGGGTACGTGTTATAACTGCAATAAGATCAGACATAGGATGAAGGATTGTCACAGAGCACCAGCAGAACCGTGGATAGGGTCAGTAGTCGCAGGGCCACGATTACAGCTAGCAGTAGAGGATCGAGGCACCGCCTACCATTCCGAGTATTAAAGGGCCAGCAGGTCATATACACGCTATCTAGGAGATTCCTCAGGGACAGATAGTCCCATCTATTCCACCGCCTTTAGCACTATAGTCTTCAGCCACTGGTAGGATCTATGCAGTCGTATCACGTGATAATGGTGCGAGTGGAGCCATCGTGAAAGGTACTTTCTTAGTGAACTCCTTCCCAGCTTGGATCTTGTTCGATTCAGGAGCTTCGCATTCCTTTATTTCTCATACCTTCATGAATAGGTTTCAGCTTGTAGCACATCCCTTAGATGTACCATTATCAATCTCTACTCCTTTAGGCAATGTATCCCTATTAGAGAGTATCTGTAGGAGATGTACGTATCATCAGTCTAGATGAGTCTGAGTTTATCATTGATTTGATCATTTTACGGATATCGAATTTTGGCATCATTCTCGGTATGGATTAACTATCATCCTACCATGTCAGTATCGACTCTTTTGCTAAAATAGTCAGCTTACGAGCATCTGATAGGTCTGAGTTGATTGTAGCAACCTCTTAGGGAAACCAGTTTGCAGAGTCATTCCTAGCGTACATCGAGGAGGTGATGCTGAGGGATCACAGTGCTAATTTATATGAGACTAGAGTCGTCTCAGAGTATCAGGATGTCTTTCAAGACATACGTGGGTTACCACCTGTGAGAGAGGTTGAGTTTTGCATCGAGTTGTAGCCAGGCACAACATAATATCCCGAGCACCCTATCGTATGGCACCTATTGAGATGAGAGAGCTACAAACTTAGCTGGACAAGCTTTTATCTTAGGGTTTTATTCACCAGAGTCATTCTCCATAGTGAATGTCGGTTCTCTTCATGAAGAAGAAGGATGGTAGTATATGCTTATGTATTGATTATCGTGAGTTGAATAAGGTCACTATCCGAAATAGGTATCCACTCCCAAGAATTGATGACTTATTTAACTAGCTACAGAGAGCGTAATGTTTCTTGAATATTAATCTTTGTTCTGACTATCATCAGTTATGAGTTCAGGAGATTGATATTCTCAAAATCGCCTTTCTGACTCGATATGAGTCTTTCGAGTTTCTTGTTATGCCATTTGGGCTGACTAATTCACCCGTGGTATTCATGAATTTGATGAACTAGGTTTTCCATTCATATTTGGATCAATTCGTGATCATATTCATTAACGACATTCTTATCTATTTGAGATTGGAGACAGAGCATGAGAAGCATCTTCGATTAGCATTGTAAACTTTGTGGGAGCATCAGTTGTACGCTAAGTTTAGCAAGGGCAAGTTTTGGCTATCTGAGATCAGATTTTTGGGTCACGTCATCAGTAAGGAAGGCATTGCAGTAGATCCAACAAAAATTAAGACAGTACTTGATTGGGACCTACCGAAGACCATTACAGAGATTTGTAGCTTTTTAGGTTTGGCTGGCTATTACAGGAAGTTCATTCAGTACTTCTCAAAGATTACAACACCACTTATACGTCTTACAAAGAAGGTGTACAGTTTGTTTGGTGCACGGAGTGCCAGGAAGCTTTTACGACCTTGAAGGCTAAGTTGACTACAGCGTCGGTATTGATTATCCCGAGCAATGATAAGACCTTTATCATCTATATGGATGCATCATTATCGGGTCTAGGAGGTATTTTGATGCAGACCCAAAGAGTTGTGGCTTACATTTTGCAACAGTTGAGGACGCATGAGTAAAACTATTCCACACATGAGTTAGAGTTAGTAGCAGTGGGCTTCGCACTAAAGACATGGAGACACTATCTTTATGGAGTGCAGTTCGAGCTATTCACGAATCACCAGAGCCTAAAGTACCTATTTTCTCAGAAGGAACTTAACAAAAGATAGCGGTGATGGTTCGACTTTATTAAAGATTACGAGTTTGTGATTCAATACTATCTGGTGAAGGCGAACATCATAGCGGACGCGTTGAGCAGGGAGCGTCGACATCAAATTTTAGCTTTGAGGTTCTCATTGTATCGAGATCTTCACACCATTAACCAGTTTGATTTTAGGCTAGAGATTGGTTAGAGCAGCGTATTTTTGGGAGCTTTGTCCGTACAACCATCTTGGACTGATAGGGTGCTCAGAGCTCAACTAGAGAACTTTTGGATTCAAACACGAAAAGAGGACAAATCCAAAGAGCTAAAGACTGATTGGACTATTGGAGCAAATGGAGGACTTCGAATAAAGGACCCATTAGTGATGCCAAGTAATCCACAGCTAAAGAAAGACCTATTTGATGAGGCGCATCGTACCGGGTACATAGTGCATCCTGGCACCACTAAAATATACAAAGACCTAAAGAGACACTTTTGGTGGAGCGGCATGCGTAGGGATATTGTAAAATATGTAGCTAATTATTTTACCTGCCAGCAAGTGAGGCAGAACATCAGAGACCCGCAGTAACCCTACATCCTTTACGCATTTCAGAGTTGAAGTGAGTAGATATTTCAATGGATTTTTTTGTAGTACTGCTAAGGTTGAAGAAGGGAAAGATTCTGTTTGGGTGATAGTTGATCAGTTGAAAAAGTCAGTACATTTCATACCAGTGAAGGAGAAATACACGACGAAGACTTATACAAGGATATTAATCCAAGAGATCGTGAGACTACATGGAGTTCCAAAGATGATTGTATCAGATTGAGGCTCGGTTTTCACTTCATATTTCTGGAGGAGCTTTCAGAACTCGTTCTGCAGCCAATTATCATATTCTAGTGTGTTCCACTCGCAAACAGATGGGCAGACAAAAAGAGTTAACTAATTGTTAGAAGACATGTTGTGGGCATGTATTATTGATTTCCAGGGTAGTTGGAAGGATCACATTCCATTGATTGAGTTCGCTCAAAATAATAATTATCAACCGACCATAAGTATGGCACCGTATGAGGTGTTATACGGGAGGCCTTGTAGATCACCTATTAGTTGGGCAGAACTAGAGAACAACTTATTGCTTGGACCGGAGTTTGTAAGACAGACTACAGAGAAGGTAACACTAATTCGAGAACATATTTTTGCAGCGCACAGTCGATAGAAGAGATACACAGATCAGAGATGGCGACTGCTAGAGTTCCAGGTTAGGGACTATGTTTTATTGAAACTATCGTCGATGAAGGGAGTTCAGCGATTTGGAAGATGGGAAAAGCTTGTCCCGAGGTATATTGGCCCATTCAGAAAGGTTGAGCGTATTAGAGCTGTTTCATATCGGCTAGATCTTCCAACATCAATGTCGATTATACATGAGGTTTTCCATGTTTCGATGCTCAATAAGCATTTACGCGTTGAGGAGTAGCAACGAGTAGCGGATGCACCAAAGATTAAGCTTCATGATGATTTGACCACCATTGAGATCCCAGTTCGCATTTTTTCCAAGGAGGACAAAAGACTTAGAAATAAAGTGATATCTTTAGTTAAAATTTAATGAAATTAGAAAGAAGCTGAGAAAGCTTCTTGGGAGCATGAAAAGGATATGCATCGTGACTACCCACACCTATTTGAGCAGGTAAAATGATTGATTATAAATTGCTTGTGTTTATGATTATTTTCTAGAGTTATATTTATATTAACGCTAGAATGAGGATATTAACACTTATCTCCTAATCATTCGGAACATGTGGTATATATATGAGGATCCCTTGTTTGGACTTTTCGTCCGACGTACTAGTTCCATTTAGTTAGGAGTTAAGTGACAGTATTTGCATTCTAGATTGTTAAGTGTAAATATCGCTTATGTTTCATACATGGGGATTAATAGTACGAGATGTGTATGGGAGAGTTTTCTTGTCTGGATTATCCCTCATCATGTTTTTCTCATATTATTAATTTCTAAGATATGATTGCGGAATTTTGAGAACAAATTTTTTTAAGGGGGGTAAATGTCAAACCCCGTGAATTTTGGAAAATAGTGTGAATTATATTGATAAATAAGCTCTAATTATGATGAATATAATTTATGGATAAATGATTATACTAACAATTTATTTGAGATCAATTAAGAGTATATATGAGAGTATGCAAAGGTTAAACATGCATAAAGAACAAATCTGAAAAAATTGACCAGTTAACAGTATATATGCATTACATAATGATATAATTAGAATCTAGAAAATCACAAAAAACAAAATTGTAGGTATCTTCAATAGCTTTCCAAATAATCTTACATTACCTCATTCTGAGATCATACATGAAAATTATAGACATAATACCGAAGACTATTTTTCAAGTCAGACTAGGTTTCCTGTTTTGGGTTTGGGCTATTTTAATTCGGGTTTGTAGTTATATATATACATGTTTACACATGAAAATACATCTTTTCATTAGTATTCCAAACCCTACTAGTCCCTCTTCCTCTCTCTCAAACACTATTTATAATTTGTAAGATTTGAGAGAGTTCTTGAGGCGTTTGTCAAGAGGAAGGCGGGATTTTGCGACTTTGGTAAAGAGGGATCTTACATTCACGTGTTCAGGAGCTCAAAACGATGTTTGAGACAATATCATCTTCCTCTAAACCTTCTTTTATAGTTAATTTAAATTTTAATATGTTTAATTGATGAATCTTATATTTAAGCTTAACCTGATGTTTTTAAATCTTAGTTTATGATGTTAATCTCTAAACCAATGTGAAAATCTATAGTTTTAGTTGTTGTTTATATTAGTTTGATGATCATGATCATTAAGGCTATATTTAATTTTATTTTAACTTATTAATCATGCTTAAATCATGTTTAAACCCTAGTTTAATAATTATTTGAGTTTTCTTACTACTTAAAGAGGTCTAAACCCTAAGTTGATGATACCTAAGTGATGTGAGCATGTTTAAAAGAATTTATCTCTGTTCAATGTTTAGAATTTATCATGTTTACTTAACCATATTTATAAATTAGGTTAGTTGAGAAAATTTGATTAATTAGGATGTTAAACCCTAATTAGTTTAATTCAAGTGTTTATATCAGGATGAGTTAATTCCTGTTAAGTAATTATAAAAGATTTAATCTTGCTATATGCCTCATGTTGATAAATATAAGTTTTTAAATAAATTTACAAAATACAAAATATCTAAAACCTAAACTTGTGTTTTCCTCTCTGGCTAGTTGACCGACCAAGACTAGCCGGTTAACCGGTGAAGCCCTGAGCGTGCATATTGTGTGCACGGTTTCTTTCGGTCGACTGACACCCTAAGGGCGGTCGACCGACATATGTTCTCTTTTGTTTGAAGTGTTGTTTTTACACCTTTTATTTTGGAATGCGGGGTTCGAGGTGCACGATGATACACGTACAATCATGAGTATACATATATAATGTCGTAGCACATACATGAGTATCCTAAAGAGGATTAATACAGTTATTGTTTTGATTACATGGGAGATATGAGTTATTAAATATTAGATACATGTATGAATATCGTTGATGAGCACCTCTCAATACTACTTAGGATAGTGCTTCGATATACCATTAGTACAATCCATCGAGTCGGGTTTTAGGATGCTTGATCTAGTAGTCTATCCTGCACGTAGATGCGATGAGGCTTGTGAACCGTAAACCTAGGATGCCTGATTTGATAGTCTGTCCCGCACGTCGATACGATGAGACTAATGAGCCGTGTATACTTTTAGGATGACGATTTGGTAGTTCGTCCCGCATGATAATGTGATGAATTATAAACTTTGCAAGGATTTACATTGTGATAATTATTTGATAGTCTGAGTTTTAGTGGATGTCATTATAAACATGACTCATCGCTGAGTTATATATGACCGATATACTTTACTCTTGTAAGTACGCTGGATTATATGCAGTTGTTTACATTATCTTCCAAAGGATAGTGGAAGATATTTTTGGTCTAATATTTGTGATGACTTTACTTGCTTGTATTACTTTCCTTTATTTCTAGTTTGAAATTGATAATTAGTGATTCATAATTTAAGATATATGGTATATACGTGACGGTTTCCTTATTTAGATTATTTCGCTCGACATACCAGTTTTATGTTGTGAGTTTCTAATTATTAATTCTATTTAGATTGTTTATTCTTAGTTCGGTATTGATATTTAGTTATTTGGATTATATGTCGTGTTGTGTGTTTTTTGTTTGGATTATTTCGCTCGACGTACTACATCTCGTATTATAGGTTTTTAAATATTAATTCCTTTTAGATATAGGGTAAATGATCTAGGTACGTAGACTATCTTTAATAGATAGAGCCTCCATTATATCTGTTAGACCTTCCCCTGGGGGAGGATGGAGATGATCTTGCTATAACTCTCTGACGCTCTTGTTGTTTCTCTTTATATTTTTTTCAATTCCTTTCAGGTAGCAGCTTAGAGTTCTGGATAGCCGCAGGATGACGGACTTCCGACATAGTTGCCGTCACATGTTTTTAGTAGATGAGACTTCACCATAGTTGATATTTTATTTTAGACATTTAGAGTTTTGTATTTCATCTTGTAAAAGATGTGTGCCTTAGTTTATTTTTAGTTGACTCATATTGAAAAACTTCACATTTATTTCAGACTTCAGTTGTATTCAGTTTATTCAGTTGAGACATGATTATATTTATTAGATATCTCTTTTTACATCATGTATAATGCAATTATATCCTTTATTTTGCTTGTTTTGTATCTACACTTGTTGTTGATTCCACTAGAGAGATATTACTGTGATGGTGAAACATGTTGTTGCACGGTGTAGGTGCATGACAGGTTTGATATCTCTAGATTTACCTTGGACTGCAGCCATGTGTGAAAATAAAGGCGTCACGGTGTGCTAATGCCAAACACAAACAAACTATATGATCACAGAGTTCGGTCAACCCTCAACCTACGTCTCCGTTCCTTACCTCAAGGAGATTCTCCACTATCAACACAAAATCACTACACAATTGGTTTCCCAAGCTCACTAAAAACTTTTATAATATACACATTGACAATCATACAATACACTTCTCTAAGTGTTGGCTGACCCGTGTCACCTCCCTCAAGTGCTTGGAATTACTACATATCCCTAGGCTTTTACAACCAACCCACTACTCTTGAAATTAACCTTGTTCTTCTCCCAACCACTCCTCTAAGTGTCCTTGTATATTCCAACGTGTTACAACAATATGTGCAAATAAATATTTGTTCTCTAAATAAGTTGAGAACAAAATTTAGCTCACTCAACGATACAACCCCACAACCCAAATATATGATATGTGAAATACTCAAGCACAAGTTGTTGTGTTGTGTAAACAATAAGTATAATAAAATTAAACTCAAATTAATCTAGCAAATATATATATAAGAATCAAAATAAAAATAAGCTAGATAATGAGTTTAGAAAAATGTCTCTAAACAAAGAGGGATGAAGAATTAAGGTTGAACTTCTCAATGATGAAATTTCGATGCTCCTCTTTGTGAAACTCTCTTCACATAAAACAAACTTAATTTTTCTCAAAAACCTTTAAAATAAATTGTCAAAACTATTTTGTAAACATTCTTAGTGAAACAAATGAGTTAGGAGACATATATAGAACTTCTATAGCAAAACAGCCCAAAAACTAGCCGTTATGCAGAATATAGCCATTATCGGTCGACTAGTATAGGAGCACCGGTCGACTAATGAGACTTTACTTCTGAATGCTAAAAATTTTCTCTGGTCGGTTGACTGGTGGCACTCTACCGATCGCCCGGTACATGTTTGAAATGTTTACTCATATGATCATAAACATGTTAGAGAAGAAACTTCTGAAATAACATTTCTCATTTGTGAAAAATCATCTAGTTTGTAAAAACAACATGAAACCTAAAAAGCTGATTTTCTAAATTCGTTTTAAAATTGTAAAACAATTCTAAAAATTATAAAACTAAGGGAAATGTTTATTCGCATGAAAACAAACATGTTAGAAAAAGAATTTTTCAAATATAATTTCTCAATTGAAAAACTCATTATTTTGCAAAATCTCAGGAATACGAGTTCGTTAAATACTTAATTTTGACAAATCGATTTCAAACAAGCTTGGAAATTCTTTTGAATGGATTTATAGACTTATGAAAAGATATAAAACATTATTATTGAGTCTATAATCCTTAAACACGTTATTTCTCAAAACAACGTATAATGTGATAAATATGAAACACATGTGCATGTATATGAATATATTTATTTGTTTCATATTTATATGGCTAAAACTTATCTTTCAAAGTATTGTATGGCTAAGCAAATCTTTTAGTAAAGTGAAACAACCAATGAAGCCATAAAATGAAAAAACATGTATGTGTAAAATTTGAGCTTTAAGTATCAACACATAAAGTATAAACACCTAACTACAAACACTATACCAAGCAAAGATTCTTCATACAACTCGACTTGGTTACGGGGATGAAGCGATATACACTTTGACTTGAATTGCGATGACTTTATTCTAATATCCTTCCAACCTCCTTTGAATATAATCGCGAAAGCGCAATTCCATCCAACCTCCAACCAAGGATATTTGTGTAGAATACCTAACAAACAAAATACAAACACTTGACAAACAATGTTAGGAATTGTTTGTTAATCATCAAAATTAGATTAGACAATAGGCTCATAAACATGAAACCTAACGATCTTTCCCTTTTTGATGATGACAAACAATCTTCACCAAAAGTATGTAAAACATGCGTGATAAGAAATGAGTATACAATATCTTATCCTCATGCAAGATAACAGAATACTCACAACATACTTATTTTCCCCCTTTGTCAACATCAAAATGGAAAAAATAATAAGAACAAAGAGAGTGAAGGCTCCCCCTATAAATGAGCATAGGTGAGTATAAGAAAGATAGGGAATAACACGGCCCCGCCCCCCCCCCCCCCTTCCCCTCAAAATGCCTTAAAGCATATATATTAAGATAATTATAAGGCATCAAAATGTGAGTATAGACAAAAAAATATCACGACAACTCACATTCAAAAAAACTATAAGAACATATATAGATATATTATTATGAAAAAGGTGTTTTAATACACAAATATAAACAAAGAACAATCTATAGACTTAAAGATATATATAAATTTATGAAATCAAATGAAGAGAAATCATGAAAATTATGAAAAGTTATTTTCAAATGAAACCAAGTCATTAAAGTGATGAAAAACATGAAGATCATGAAAGTCCAAATGAAAATTTTGATATATATCCCTAATTTGAAAATAAAAGAGAATCATGAACATCCATGAATGACAAGAATCATAAGAAATTATTTTTAAAATAAAGAGAATGATCAAGCAAACATGAAATATCGTTTTTGATAAAGAAATGATTAGGCAAAAATTATTCAAGTGATAAACATGCCCAATATGCCTCTTATATGATAAAAACAATTTCTTTGCAAAGAGGTTAGGTAAAGATGTCTACTAATAGAGATTCTCAATCAATATAAATAATGGACACATCTTTCCTATGTATATGATCATACAAAAATAATATCGAAACATTTATGTGTTTCATCCATAAAGATAAAAAAGAAGTGTGTGCTTTGGATAAAACAAACATAGATCAATTAAATTATTTTCGACAAGAAAACTAGAAAGGTAATCATGCCAACTCTTGGAGCTTGTTTCAACCCATTATAAGGCTTTTTGCATCCAAAACATTTATTTGGAAGAAAAAGATCAATAAACCGGGGGGGATGCTCAAACATAAACATTTTCATATATAAAACAATTTACAAAGTTGTTTTTAACATGCATTTGAAATGTTTTGAAATTTTTAAAACAAGCAATGCTAAAAAAATAAGAATATGTACGAATTGACTCCATCCTTGCAACTAGTGCAAACTCTTCATCATAATGTATCCTTTGGCAAACAATCTATCTTTTCATCAAAATAAAAATCAATAAAGATCATAATATGCAATGAAAACAAAATATATTTCCAAGAATAATGTTTGATCGATATTTGTAATTAAAAATAATCATTTGGGTAAATTTGATTAATATTCATTTCCAATAATAAGTTTTTCAAATACGTTCTAAAATAATTTTCACAAACATGTTTTCCAAAAAAAATGAAAATGGAAACACTAAATTTTTTTTGGAAATCAAACCAATTTTAGCACCAAAACACTCTTGGTACCGAAGAGTTTAGGAACATGACCCCTATCAATAAAATTCAATGCCCTTGGGTTATGACCTTATTTAGGCGTATTTAGTGCATGTGTCCGGTCATAACAATAATCACGCAAATAAGAAATTCTATTGTAATACGTGCAATGAAATAGACTCGCTTGTTTTTGTTGACCACGAGATTGTGCACAAGGAACATTTACAAACAAAGATGATCTTTTTAAAACATTTTGCAAATGTGAGACTTTTCTTAAATAAAAGCAAAAATTTTCCAAATGGCCAAACCTACCACAATAATCATATTTAAACATATCAACATGCTTATGATGAGCAATGAGTACATGTGTGTGTATATGTTGAGAAGAAACTTTATGAGATGCAAAACAAGCATTAGTGTTAGAATTTGTGGGTTTACGTGCATCATAGCAAAATTTAGCAAGGTGGCATTTACGACCATAAATAGTGCATTTATAATTTTTACTATACATGTGTGCATAGTGAGTGCGAGTTTTGGATGAATTGTCACGTGCCTTTGCACATAAATCCATAAGTTTCTTATTATTATCAATGCATTTAATTAGAGTTGAATCTGAGGATATGTGGTTTTTCACATTATTCCACTCTTCTTTTGTCACACTTGTATTGGTATTAAAGTAAACAAACATTATTATTTTTAAAAGAATCAAATTCATTCCTAATTGTTTTTACTTCTAACAAAGCATCATTTTTCGCATGAGTTATGCTAGCAACATTCAAGATTAAGGCATCATGATCCCATTTTAATTTTTTCTTATTTTCTTTGAGGATCATGTCTTTAGCAATAATATAAAATTTATAAGCTAGCATATCATGATCGGATTTTAAATTTACATGCTTGCTTTGCAAATTTTTAAAATTATGATGCAATTTGTTGTAGGCATATATTAATTTCTCATATGCACAAGAGAGTTCATTAATAGATAAATCACATTCGGATTCAGACTCGCATACCTCACTAGGGCTATCGCCTAGTGGCCATGTGCACGATGGAGCTCCAATAGCATTTGAAGTGGAATACGCTAAAACATGTCGGATCTCCTCCAAGTTTTGTTGATGTGCTTCTATAAATTTTCACAAATTGTAAGCATTATCAAAAGAAACAAGCTTGTTAGATATAGATAAATCAAAATAATTAAGAAAAAATTCTAACAAAAGCTTGTTCAACATTCTTTTATCATTATTGCTCCACTTGGCTTTTTCCTATGTGGGTACAATATAAGCATAATTAATTATTTCCAATAAATCAAAATATTTAGATCTAACAAATAATTTAAATCTAATACACTATTGACCATAAAGAAAATTATTTAATTTTAGAGCAATATTAATAGCATAACCTAAACTAGGTGCACTGTGCATATTCATGATGTAAATGCAAGCAAGATAAAATTAAAAAACTAGATTAGCAATAAATAAAAGTGAGGATCTTTGACTCTAAGCGGTTAAGTCACAAATCAAATAAAACCAAGCTCCGATGCCAATTGAAAGTACCCTAGATGGGGAGTGAATAGGGTATTTTCTAATCTAATCTGATTTTAATGCCAAATTAAAACTTGTTAATAAAATATCCTAGAAAATACGATATACAACAAATATATGCAAGGTTATGCAAGGATAATCATATGACAATTGGCGATATAAACAATGAGACAAGAATAAGTGCGCCAATACCAAACACAAACAAGCAATATGATCATTACACAATCAGTTACCCAAGCTCATCGAAAACTTTTATAATATAAACACTTTGAAAATCACACAATACACTTCTCTAAGTGTTGGCCGACCCATGTCATCTTTCTCAAGTGCTTGGAATTACTACATTTTCCTAGGCTTTTACAACCAAGCCACTCCTCTTGGAATTGACCATGTTCTTCTCCCAACCACTCCTCTAAGTGTCCTTGTGCATTCCAATGTGTGACAACAATATGTGCAAAAAAATATTTGTTCTCTAAACAAGTTGAGAACAAAATTTAAGCTCATTCAACGATACAATCCCACAACCCAAATATACGATATGTGAAATACTCAAGCTTAAGTGGTTGTGTTGTGTAAACAATGAGTATGATAAAAATTAAACTCAAATTAATCTAGCAGATATATATAAGAATAAAAATAAAAATAAGTTAGATAATAAGTTTATATAAACTTCTCTAAACAAAGAGGAATGAAGAATAGAGGTTGAACTCCTCAAGGATGAAATTTTGATTCTCCTCTTTGTGAAACTCTCTTCACATAAAACAAACTTAATTTTTCTCAAAAACCTTTAAAACAAACTGTCAAAACTATTTTGTAAATATTCTTAGTGAAATAAATAAGTTAGGAGGCATATATATAGCCTCTATAGCAAAACAGCACAAAAACTAGTCATTGCAGAATATAGTCGTTATCGATCGACTAATATAGGAGCACCGACCGACTGATGAGACTGTAATTTCGAATGCTAAAAATTTTCTCTGGTCGGTCGACTGGTGGCACTCTAGTGGTCAATAGGTACTGTTCACTGACTCTGTTCACAGTACATGAAACCTAAAAAAATCTAATTTTATAAATTTATTTTAAAATAGTAAAACAACTCTAAAAATTATAAAGTTGGTAAAATATTTACACATATGATTATAAACATGTTAGAGAAGAAATTTCTAAAATATCATTTTCCATTTGTGAAAACTCATCTAGTTTGAAAAAATAACATAAAACCCGAAAAGCTAATTTTCTAAATTCGTTTTCAAATAGTAAAATAATTCTAAAAATTATAAAACTTAGGGAAATGTTTATTCACATGAAATAAAACATGTTAGAAAAATAATTTTTCAAATATCATTTCCCATTTGAAAAACTCATCATTTTGCCAATCTCAGGAATATGAGTTCGTTAAGTACTTGATTTTGACAAAACGATTTCAAACTCACTTGGAAATTCTTTGAATGGATTTATAGACTTATGAAAAGATGTAAAACATTATTATTGAGTCTATAATCCTTAAACGTGTTATTTTCTCAAAACAATGTATAATGCGATAAATATAAAACAAATGTGCATGTATATGAATATATTTATTAGGTTCATATTTATATGGCTAAAACTTATCTTTCAAAGTATTGTATGGCTAAACATATCTTTTAGCAAAGCAAAACAACCAATAAAAGCCATAAAATGAAACAACATGTATGTGTAAAATTTGAGCTTTAAGTATCAACACATAAAGTATGAACACCTAACTACAAACAAAGATTCTTCATATAGTTCGACTTTGTTGCGAAGATGAAGCGATATAAACTTTGATTTTAATTGCGACGGCTTCATTCCAACATCCTTCCAACATCCTTTGAATATGATCACGAAAGCGCAAGTCCATCTAACCTCCAACTGAGGATCTTTGTGTAGAATACCTAACAAACAAAATGCAAACACTCGACAAACGATGTTAGAAATTGTTTGTTAATCATCAAAATTATATTAGACTATAGGCTCATAAACATGAGGCCCAACAGATTCTTCAAATCTACCAATTATCATCGTCACCATCAATGGTTCCTCACAACCACGATGGTTCCCTTAGCTCAATTAATGGGTGTCTGTAGATCATCGATGGCTTAATTTCTAGTTTCTGAAAATCTACAATTGGTCACTATACATTAACGATGAGGCGTGGTGGCCATCGACGTTTCACTGACAACCGATGGTTCAAAATATATTATGTGTTTTTTAATTTGTTTATTGTACCATTGATGAACCTCGCCATCCATGGTTCAATGTAGATCATCCATGGTTCCAAGGCTGAAATTAGCATAAATGTTAATTTTCGCGTTATTTCACCTGGTGGCCTTCGTATTCCTATTTTTACCCGTATTATATCATCTCAAACAAATATTAGTACCAAATAAGAGTTTGTTATTACTCAAACAAGAGCTATTGTATAGACTATGCCCTAATACTTGACTATAAGGAAGAAAACGTGAGTATAGTTTTATTAGGATCAAAGTTTTCAAAAGCATTGCCATTTGCTAGAAAATATCTTCATCTATGCCTAAGAAATAAGAATCACTATAAAATAAAAAATATATAAATTTACTAGAATTCCATGTCTGAGTAACTTAGCAAGTCTTATTGTCACTAATCCTTGCAATTAACTGTGAGAATCTCTTAGAGAATTCATCTGCTAGCAACTTCTGATGCGTCTGTTACTGTGTGATAGCTAGATGAAAATAGACTTTTTAAAAGCGTAATCCTCCTTAAGAATTAAAGATGGTGGTCTGTTAGGTGCATTTTAGAAGGCAATTTCTTTTCCGCTATTGTGCGCCTCCGCCTGGATCTACCATGAAGAAGAAGAAGAAGAATGACAGTAAAGGAATCTCTAGCTCTACATTGAGAGACTCTATATTTGTCTATCCTTCCTCTTCTCCTGCTCATGTAGCTAGGGGATTTGAGGAAACAAAGGAGATCGAAAAAAGCGAGGAAAGCAATGGAATAGTAGGAGCAAGGGGAGCTTCATCGCCGGAGCTAATGGGAAGTACAGGTCTGATAGGGGTAAAGAAGAAGTTACTCATGGAGGAAATACTGGCAAAAAAAGTTCTCTCTTAGATCCACTTCAACAGAACGGATCTGGTCAAATCCTTACTTGAAAATTAAGTAAGAGTCCTAACTTAACCCTTGGGCTGATGATATGGAAGAGGAGTATGAAACTAAAATTGATGGAACTGGTGATGAGGCTGAAAGTAATATTGAGGTATTTACACCATTTGTAGCTCAATCTAATAAAGAGAGTATAAATCTTGAGAAGATCAATCTGGAAGATGATGAACCAGACAAAGAGGAGAAGGAATTAAGCAAAAAGAATGATATACCTGAAGCTAAAAAATCATTTGCTAGCTTATTCTCAGATAACAGAAGGCCTGGGAAAGGATTATCTCTTAATTTTATCCCACCTTCTCAATCTAATGCTGCTGTTTTCTCTAAATAGGAATGCAAAGTAGGTGAAGAATACTGCAAGAAGCCTTGATAGGTCATGTTATAGGACTAAATGCTAAATTCAAATCTATGGAAGCATATATAAACAAAGCTTGGGGGAGGATTTCAATTCCTAAAATTACTCTAATTAAATTAGGTGTGTTCTTGTTTGATTTCCAATCGGAGTAACAGATGAGAAATATTTTGGAAATAGGGCCTTGGTTCTTTGGTTCCAGACCATTGGTGCTTAAACCATGGTCAATTGATACTGAAATGGAGAAAGTACAAGACTGTTCATATCCTATGTGGGTGCAATTCTCAAACCTAAGACTCAATTTATGGAGTGCAATAAGTATCAGTAAAATTTCTAGCCATATTGGATGACCTATAACAACAGATATGCTCACAGAAACAAGGCAAAGGCTAAGATATGAAAGGGTTCTACTTGAGGTAAAGCTACCCCTGAAGGAACAACTACCTGACTCTATTGAAATTCAAGGGCCTGATGATGAAAAATATAATCAGAAATATATGAATTGAAGCCAAAATGATGAAAAATATAATCAGAAATATATGAATTGAAGCCAACATGGTTGGGCATGATACTGACTTCTGCAAGAGACAAAAAATGAGGAAAGTGTGGGTACCTATTAATAGGCAGAAGGAAAAAGAAATGCAGTCATATAGTGCACAAACAATGCAATCACATAGTGCACAGACATATATGCACAATATACAGACAGAGAAGATACAAATTACTGATTTAAGATCAAATTCTAAAAAGGGAAGTTGTAAAACCCCGTAAATTTGAATATTTTATGATAAATGATAAATATGTTATACAGTGAAAAATAACATATTTTGAAGTTTGAGTATGATAAGAATTGATTTGAAATTAATTCAATATATATTTGTGAAAATATGAGTGCAAATGCACAAAACATGCACAAAGGCCAAAAGAGTGAAAATCTGGGAATAATGACCAGTTATGAGCTTCTATGTTTTGCATACCAATGAAGATAGAATCTGGAAAAGTATAAAAGACTAAAGTTGTAGATCTCTTCAACAGATTTCCATCAAATCTTACATCACCTCATTCTGAGGTCGGATGAGAAAGTTACAGCCAAAATACCAAAGTTTATTTTTCTAGTCTGACTAGGTTTTCTGGTTCGGGTCAAACAGGTTTGTTTCGGGTTTGCCTCTATAAATACCTGTGTTTTTCATAAAAATTCCTTTCTTTTATCATATCTATGAACCCTAGCAGCCAAGCTCTCCCCTCAAAAACCCTAGATCTTTTCTCAAGAATTTGAAGAGCTTTGTGAAGCAAAACACCGACACGAGGGCGAGATCATCGACGTGGGAGAACGGGTTGTTTATACTTGTGGATTGCTTGCTATTTGTTTTAGAGGCTTGCACATGATATTAAGGCAAGATCACTTATATCCAAACTCATCTTAAACAAATGTTAGATTTACATGTTTTTCTTGTTATTTATAATAGAAACATGATCATGATCATTAGGGCTCTTCAAAATTTCATTTTTACTTGTTAATCATGTTCTAATCATGTTTAAACCCTAATTTGATATTTAATTGGGTTTACATGTGGATTAAAGATGAGAAAACCCTAGGTTTGTGATACCTAAGTGTTAAAAATATGATTTAATGAATGTATATCTTTTCTAAGTTGTTTGGCACTCATGATTATATTTAATATGTTAAAAGTTCATGCTTTAGATTAAAGAATTTAGTTAATTAGTTTGAAAAACCCTAATTAGATTAACACAAGAGTTTGATTTATGTTCGAGATAATTTCAGTAAGTGATTATCAAAGTTTAAGTATTGTTATATACTTTATATATGTTTTAGTATGTTTTAAACATGATTGAAGATTTAAATGTGGTTTCTTGTGCAAATAATCTATTGACCCTATAGTTTTGATGATGATTTGTTAAACAATTTATCGCTAATATATTCTCTGGTTTTGTTTTTATGATTCTCTTTACAGGTATTTCAACCCACGACAATCAAGCGTTAAAGATTCAAGTTCATATGTGTGGAGTTACCTAGGTATAAGAGTAGTTTACTTACATATATTGTATGTTTATATTTAAGCTCAATATATGTACACTTAACACGATTTTTGACGTTTTCTATCATATAAATGATTTTTCATCAAACGTTGTTACAATATCTTTTATTTCATGTTTACAGCTCATTCATACTTTATTATATACATACAATGTATGCATGATATATATATATATATATATATATATATATATATATATATATATATAAGTCATATCAAAATTTTCATGTTCATAAAATACAGGTTTTACGAATACTTTTCAAAAACAGGGAGTTTTCGCAAATGAAAATTGATTTTCCAAAAACTCCTTTTCAAACATGTTTATTTCATCATTTAGAAACTTTTCCCAAAGTTTTACTAATTTTGAAATTGATTTGATATTTTTAATATATTTTCAAAATCAGCCCAAAAACCTATCATATGCACATATCAATTTGCGGTCGACCGCCAGCAGTTAATTTTCAAAGCATAGATTTTATATGCCCGCGGTCGACCGTGACGATCGACGGTGAAACCATCCAGAGACTTTCGCGATCGACTGCCAGCTTTCAAAATCTATACTCAGCCATTTTGTGCTTCGCGGTCGACCGTGAGATTTTCACGGTCGACCGCCGAACTCATGATTTGATTCCAACAGCTAGTTTCTGATTTGATTCTCTGGGGGCTTTTTTGCCTTTTTAAATTGGTTTTGGCTGATATTTTGAGTGGGTATAAATACCCAATTGCTGCTCTCTTTTATATATCCAAGTTTTATGTTTAACAAAATCTTAAGTGTGTTTAAAAGAGCTGTTTAAGCTGATTTCATCAGTCTGTTTTCAAAATAAGTTTTCCTACTACAAGGAGAGGATTTTTAATCTCATCATCCACTGTTCTTCTTGTCTATAGAGAAGTTTTCTCTAACTCCTCTTTACATATAGCTTTCTACTTCATTTTCATATCTTAGCTATATTTATTAAGTTATTCTTTTTCATTCACTGTTATCACACACACTATATTGAGATTAATATTCCATACTATATATTGTGGGTTGTGGTGTGTGATTTAGTGAGTGTGAGCTTCACTTGTGTTCTCATTTGTTGTTGAGAACAAACCATTGTACTTAATCTTTATTTGTGAGTATCACTTGTAATACACTTGTACACCGAGAGAAGTGTTAGGCGAGAGACGGGGTCGAATCCAATAAGAGTGGAATCGGTTGACGAACCTAAGGAGGGGTTGCATCTGAGCACTTGAGGAGGAGGACATGGGCTAGGTTCCTACGCTTAGTGCGTAAAGTGTGATTGCATAGTGTTTGTAGTGTGAGAGTTTTTGATGACCTTGTAAACCGAGTGTATAGAAATTCCAGCTTCCAAACCGAGTTGTGATAGTGGAGTATCTCCTCGAGGTGAGGAGCGGGGACATAGGTCATAGGGACCGAACCTCGTAAACATATCTTGTGTTTGTGTTGCTTAGCGTATATTTCATTTGTGCTTATTCTTATCGTTCTTATTCATATATATCTCTTGCAAGAATAAATCGATCAACATAATTTTAATTGGCATTTAATCGGAATTAGATTAGCATAAGACCCTAATCACCCCCCTCTAGGGTCTAACATAATCATGCTTGTTATGTTCTACAGAAAAACTGCAGCACATATATAGTATTTAACTAGAAATTTGAAATAACAAATGGAATCCAAATTGAATCAAACTAATGCCAATTGAAAGATATGTGAATTTGGATTTTAAAACATAAAACATTTCCTAAAGATAGTTTTCCTAGAGAAAGATATGCTCAATTTACTGATGATACATTCTGCAGAAAAACTGCTGCACATATATAATATTTAACTAGAAATTATAGATATCATATGAACTCCAAACTGAACCAAACTAGTGCCAAATAATAGCTATGTGAATCTAGTTTCCAAAATGAAAAACTATTCTTAAAAAGAATTTGTATAGAGAAAGATATGCTCAATTGACTAACAATATATTCCGTAGAAATCTGCAAATGTGCTGATTTGAAATAATTAATATATAACGTAATAGTTTCTTGATTTTCACTCTTGTTTGTTATTTTTAAGAGAGTTTCTCAATCTTGTACTGTTATATTATAATGATTAAGAGTTGTTTAGTATCTGAGATGTTATTGAACATCAGTTATGGACACGCACACCGAGATATGTGTATGCATGCTTAGTTTATATTGTGTTAACATGCTTTTGTCGCAAGTTAAATTGGTAAGCACATGTAAAGAAGTATAGTTATTCATGTATCCAAAATAGGGAGATAAAACATATTTCTATAGGATGATTGAGTAATAGTATTACAAAAGTATCGTCATTTCATGTATCCGGAATAGGGAGATAAAACCTATTTCGCAGGACGATTGAGTAAGAGTATTACAAAAGTATTGTCATTTCATGTATCCGGAATAAGGAGATAAAATCTATTTGCCGTAGAATAATTGAGTAAGAGTATTACAATAGTATCATTATTTTTTGTATCCGGAATAGGAAGACAAAACCTATTGCCGCAGAGCGATTGAGTAAGAATATTTCAAGAGTATCGCTATTGCATAAGGAGATGCACACATATATATATTATCAGTTGTAGTTACTCCCATGTTAGATTACCCATGAGTAGGGTATATTCTTTTATTTGTGGCATACATGATATGACCTATGTTGATTTTGAGTTGAATGATATTCTCTTATTATTACGCCAACTACTAGAGAAGTAGTTCGAGATTGTGACATTGGTCCTATATGGTTTAGGCTTGGAGTATTTCTTTTGAGTGTTGTTTTTATTCATAGAAATGGAATTGGTATTTAGGGATCTACACTTTAAGACATATGGTATATATATGAGGGTTTTCTTGTTTGAATTATTTCCCTCGACGTATTACAACTCGTCTTGTAGGTGTCTAAATATTAACTCTATTAGATACGAGGAAAATGATATAGGTAGACTATGCTTAATAGATAGAGCCTCCATTTCATCTAGCAGCCCTTCCCCGGAGGGCGGATGGAGGATATCCTACTGTAGTGCTCTGACATTCTTGTTGTTATTCTTTTTATTTAAATTATATCTTTCAGGCAGATTAGAGTCTCGGAGAGCTGTAGGATGACGGAGTTCTAGCATAGTCGCTGTCGCATAGTTTTAGCAGTTGAAGCTTTACTATATAGTTATGTTCATTGTTCAGACTTTAGAGTTGTATTCATTTTGTAAAGGCTGAGTGCCTTAGTGAGATTTCATTTGACTCATTGTGTTGAGATGTATTTCAGACTCAGAGATATTTTCATTCTATTTTAGTTGGGCTCATTTGTTGATATACTTCTTCTGTGCATATCTGATTTTGTACTACTTCTATTATTTGTCTGTTTTATACCTTCACCTTTTGTTGTTTTCACTAGAGAGATAGTGACTGTGATGGTGAAACATGTTATAGCATGGTATTTGGTACTTGGCAGGTTTGATAATCTGGGTTTCATCTTGGACTGTAGCCTTGTGTGAACCCTGGGGCGTCATAGTTGGTATCAGAGCTTTAGTTCCAACATCTTAGGATCATTCCTATGTCAAATTGTGGAGCTAGGATAGAGTTTCCTAGGATTCATGTATAGAGTCCGCTAGGAATTCCTAGAATGAGTGAGGACGATATGAGCGTATATCTTAAAATTTCGAAATTTTTTTATGATAATTATTTTATGTTAATTTAAAGTATTTGCGTGAATACCATATGTTGTGTATACGTATTGTGATACGTTATATATATATATATATATATATGTCAATAGATTTATATATATATATATATATATATATATATATATATATATGTTTGCGATCTCACTTACTGTGATCATAAGCTCTCCTCTCGATATTATAAATGTTAGGACGAGGATACGGTCGAGATAAAACTCGTACCCGAAGAGCTGGGCAAGCAGAGCCCGAGCCGTAGCAGGCTCCACAGTATCTGATCGACTTTATGACACCGTTTGCAGTAAGATTTTGTAGCACTTGAGGAGCGAGAGGCGTATCCATTTTCGCTAGTAGTATCACTTTCTGGAGTTCCACCACCAATTATACCAGTCATGCCTAATGAAGAGGCAATACCAATGATTTCATCATCACCACAACTAGCTGTTGATAGAACCGCATAGCATGAGGCTTGGCTCTAAAAGAATAGAAAGGATATCAGACACTGAGAACACCATAGCTCATGGCACACTAGATTCATGTGCAACTTATAAATAAAAAGGAATACGTGAAAATTTCTTAACGTCGACGCAGTACCAAACAGAGGTTAAAAATAGTTAGCATAGAGGACATCACCGGAGAATAGCAGCAAAAGATAGCTATGATTTCAAATTTTTGCAAAGACAGCGTATACCACTTATAAAAAAAAATTGTTTACTTCTTCGACAAGCAGTTAGAACTATTTCGATTAAAGCAGTGAAATATGCCTATAGTTAATTATGAAATCAAAACCAGTATGATGGTAATAACAAGAGCAAGAGACCTACTGTGGGATCTAGAGGACCCCAGCAGTGGGGTAAGGATTTTTACCATCATCAACAAAGACATTATAAGAAGATAGCACAACATGATTTAATAGCATCGCAGCAGCGCATAATTCGGGATACATGATACAATTGTAATAAGATCAGATATAGATCGAAGAATTATCACAGTACACCAGCAGGAGACCAGCATGATAGAGGTCAGGGTCAATAGTCTTAGGGCCGCGATTACGGCCAGCATCGGAGGATAGATGTACTACCGATTATTCCGAGGATTTAGGGGCCAATAGGCTAGAATTGTGCTATTCAGAGTATGTATCAGGGTCAGATGGACTCATACGTTCCACCACCGATAGCACAGTAGTCGCTAGCCACCGACAGGGTTTATGTAGTCATACCGCGTGAGCATAGTATGAGCGGTGTTTTCGTAGTAAATTCTTATCCAGCTCGAATCTTGTTTGATTCGGGAACTTTGTATTCTTTCATATTTCATGCCTTCATGTATAGGCTTCAGTTAGTTACACATCCCTTAAATGTTCTGTTATCAAATTCTACTCCTCTAGGGGAGGTGTCTCTATTAGAGAGTTTATGTAGGAGATGTGTCATCAGTATAGATGAGTTTGAGTTCATCTTTGACCTGGTCGTTTTGTGGATGTCGGATTTCGACGTCATTCTTGGTATGGAATGGTTATAATCCTACAATGTTAGTATCTATTGTTTTGCTAAAATAGTATGCTTGTGTGCATTCGTTGGGATTGTGTAGATAGTAGCAACCTCATAGGGTAACCAGAATGAGGAACCATTTCTGACATACGTCGAGAAGATGATGATACGGGATCGGGGTACAGTTTTGAGTGAGACTGGAGTCATCTCAGAGTATCAGGATGTCTTTTAGGATATACCTACGTTTTCTCCAGTGAGAGAGGTTGTTTTCCTGCATCGAGTTGCTGCAAGCACCGTACCGATATTCCGAGCACTCTATCATATCATATTGCACCCGCTGAGATGAGGGACCTACAAACTCAGCTAGATGAGTTGTTAACTCAGGGTTTTATTGTCAGGAGTTATTTTTCATGGGAGTACCGGTCCTCTTCGTGGGGAAGAAGGACTATAACATGCGATTGTGTATCGACTATCGTGAGTTGAGAAAGTCACTATCCGGATCAGATATCCATTATCAAGGATTTATGACTTGTTCCACCAGCTACGGGGAGCGTAGCATTTCTCTAAGATTGATCTTCGTTCTAGTTTTTTCTAGTTGCGAGTGCGGTAAATGGATATTTTCAAAACCGTATTTTCTGACTCGATATGGGTCTTTTGAGTTCTTGTCATGCCATTTGGGCTGACCAATGCACCTGTGGTATTCATGGATTTGATGAACTAGGTTTTCCATCCATGTTAGGACCAGTTCGTAGTCATTTTATTGACGATATCATTACCTTTTCGAGATCGGGGGCAGAACACGAGCAGCATCCTCTATTACCATTGCGGGCATAGCGGATAGTCAAGATTAGAGGCATCAGTCATACGCTGAGTTCTGCAAATACGAGTTTTGGCTATAAGAGATCAGATTTTTAGGCTACGTCATCAGTAGGGGGTAATAACAATGGATCCAGCCATTGTTGAGGTTGTACTTGATTGGGAGCCACTAAGAACCATTACGAAGATGTGGAGTTTTGGTAGGGTATGAGAGAAAGTTCATTTGGGACTTTTTGAAGATTGTGATACTATTTACACAACTTACGAAGAAGGGTGTATAGTTTGCTTTGGGCACTAGGTGCCAGGGAGCCTTTGAGACTATTAAGGCTAGATAGACTACAATAACAATTTTGACTTTTCTGAGCAGTGATACAATATTTGTCGTTTACGTGGACACATCATTAGCAGGACTAGGAGGTGTTTTGATGCAGACCCGGAGGGTATGGCTTATTTTGTGACAGTTTAGGCGCATCGTAATAGATATACAGTGCATCCAGGCACAAGGAAAATGTACAAAGATGTGAAAAGACACTTCTAGAGGAGTTTTTAGGATTTATTCAGTAACCAGTTATGATATTCTAGTATTTTCCACTCATAGACAGATGGGCAAACGGAGAGAGAATGAAAAAGTGTCGAAAAACATGTAGCAAACATGTATTATAGATTTACAAGATAGCTGGAAGGATTATATCTCATTTATTGAGTTTGCTTATTAGCATGACACCGTATGAGGCATGGTACAGGAGGCATTATAGATTGTTTATTTATTGGGCAGAATTGAAAAAAAAGTTTATTGCTTAGACAGGAGCTTGTGAGGTAGACTACAGAAAAGGTAACAGAGATTCAGGAACGCATTCTTGCATTGCATAGTCGTCAGAAGAGTTACGCAGACCAGAGACGATGACTGTTAGAGTTCTAGATTAGGGATTATGTCTATTGAAAATACCACCGATGAATTCAGTGACTCGATAGACGGGGAAAGTTTACCCCAAGATATATTGGCCCGTTCATGAGAGTTATACATTTTGGAGCCGTTTCGTATGGGCTAGATCTTCTAGCATCAATGTCGAGTAGACATGATATTTTTCATGTTTTAATAATTTAGAAGTAATTGCACGACGAGGAGTAGCAGAGGGTGATTGGTACACCAGAATTTGAGTTTTAGATAGATTTAACTACCGTGGAGATCACGGGTTGTATTCTTACTAGAGAGGACGAGAGGATTAGAAAGGAAGTAATACCTTAAGTTAAAGTTCAATGGAGATAGAAAAGAGATGAGGAGGCTTCTTGGGAGCGCAAGGAGGATATGCTTCATGACTACCCGCAATTGTTCAAGTGGGTAAATTGTTTTAATTATAGCTTATTGATGTTTATAATTTTTTTTGATTTTTTTCTATATGGTCATATTTATATTTAACACTAGAATGAAGGTATTAACACTTAACTCATAATTATTTGGAATACATTGTATATATATATGGGGGGTTCCTTGTTTGGATTTTTCGCCCGACGTACTGGTTCCGTTTAGTTAGGGGTTAAGTGGGAGTATTCGCATTTTAGATTGTTAAGCATAAATATTGCTAGTGATTCATATCTAGAGATTAATTGTACGAGATGTGTATGGGAGGGTTTCCATATCTGGATTATCCCCTCTTAGTGTTCTTCTCATATTATTAATTCCAAAGATACGATTGTGGAATTTTGGGGACAAAATTCTTTTAAGGAGGGAAGAATGTAAAACCCCGTAAATTTGAATATTTATGATAAATGATAAATATGTTAATAGTAAAAAATAACATATTTTGATGTTTGAGTGTGATAAGAATTGATTTGAGATTAATTCAATGTATATTTATAAAAATATGAGTGCAAATGCACAAAACATGTACAAAGGCCAAAAGAGTGAAAATCTGGGAATAATGACCATTTATTTGCTTCTATGTTTTGCATACCGATGAATTCAGAATCTGGAAAAGTATAAAAGACTAAAGTTGTAGATCTCTTCAACAGATTTCCAACAAATCTTATATCACCTCATTCTGAGGTCGGATAAGAAAGTTACAGCCAAAATACCAAAGGTTATTTTTCTAGTCAGATTAGGTTTCCTGGTTCGGGTCAAACAGGTTTGTTTTGGATTTGCCTCTATAAATACCTGTGTTTTTCATAAAAATTCCTTTCTTTTATCATATCTATGAACTCTAGCAACCACCCTCTCCCCTCAAAAACCCTAGATCTTTTCTTATAAATTTGAAGAGCTTTGTGAAGCAAAACACCGACACGAGGGCGAGATCATCGACATGAGAGAACGGGTTGTTTATGCTTGTGGATTGCTTGCTATTTGTTTTAGAGGCTTGCACATGATATTAAGGCAAGATCACTTACATCCAAACTCATCCCCATAGTTAATAACTAGTTTAGAAGTTTAAATTGTGTTTACATGCTTAGATCTTAATCTAATGTGAAAAAGAATAGATTTTTGTTGTTAGATCTTGTAAGACCCCATTGATTTTGACAATTTACAAGTGTGAATATGAGTGAATAAAGATATT
>BQKN01066619.1:670193-707029 GCA_022839385.1 Asparagus kiusianus | reverse complement strand
TCTGAAGTTGTAACAGATCTCAAAGCAATGAAAACAGCAACTTTTCCTGAAAACAAGCTGGCGACCACAGTGGGAGCCGCCGATCTCGCTGCCGAGATCGTCGTGACGCAACCGGCCTTCAAGATCCGGGTGAATGAAGAGATCGAATACGAGTTCGATCAGCAGAAGTTCGAAGAGTACCTCTCTTCCTCCTCCTCCAGATCCGCCTCTCCGAATAGGCGCGGGAAGACTCAATCTCCCAAAAGGGCTCGCGGGATCTCCAACTCCTCAATCCAAGATCCCGTCGCTGTTGCTACGCCCGCACCACGCAACGTCCCCGCGTCGTTCAGCGTGGTCGAGGCTGTAGATCCGGCTCTCCCTCCCGCTACGAAGGTGATGAATGATGCTGTTCCAGCTCTATCAAAGAGGGCTCGCCAAAGACGGCGTCAACGCCTCGCCCTACAACAAGCCAAAGCTGCTGAATCGTTGGATGGGATCCGCTACAATGAGGATCTAAAGTCCAGGTACCGCCGAGAACAACAATGGCAAACAATCAACTCCTCCTCCTCCAAAACAGAAGCGAACGAATGGGTTCGTGTCAAGAGGAATCGCTCCACCCTCGAGGAGCGAATCAAGAAGCGTCGGGCGCTGCTCGCGCATGCCCGACTCCTCCTGAAGAAGGCGGAGGAGATGCAGCAAGAAACGGCGGTCAAAAAGCCGTCTACAAGCAGATTGGTGTGGGTTCCCAAATCAAAACCAGCACGTCCAGCGAAGAAGGGTGGAGTTATCGCCCGAAGTTCCTCCAAACCAGATCATGTTTCTCCTGTTCCGGCACCTTCAACGGGGCCAGGTAAGAACGGGGATCATTCAAGATCCCAGGTTCCTTTGATAGGTCGCCTCGGTCCTTTACCGGAAAACCGAGGTAGAGTACCTATCAAAGAACGACTGGGACCATTGAAAGGTCCCCAAGTTATAAATCAGACCGGGGGTCGAGTTAATCCCCCCAAGAAAGATGATAAAGGGAAAACCCCTATCACCGACCGTATTAGATTGTGAGTCGAAACACAAGAGCCCGTTCAGTTTCTACGCTCACAAAAGCGTAAACTTGAACGGGCCACTCTTGTGAAAAATAACAAGCGGGATTGGGACGACAAGCTCGGCGCGGCTCTATGGGCCTATCGTACTACGGTACGTACGCCGACTGGCGCAACCCCATATTCATTGGTGTACGGATGTGAAGCCGTCCTCCCTTTGGAAATCCAAATTCCATCTCTTCGGATCGCTCTCGCAACCCAGATGACGACCGAAGAACAACATCAGAAACGCCTCGAAGAACTCGAGATGCTCGACGAAAAGCGCCTGGAAGCTCAACAGCATATTGAGTTTTACCAAGCCAGAATTTCTCGAGCCTTCGACAAATAGGTTCGACAAAGGAGTTTTAAGGAAGGGGATTTGATCTTGACTGAAAGACGTCCTATGATCCTTAACTCCAAGAAGAAAGGTAAGTTTGAACCCAAATGGGAAGGACCGTTCGTGGTAGAAACAGTTTACTCGAACAGCGCATATCGCCTAGTCACCAAGGATGGTGACCGGCTTATGATGCCAATAAATGGCAAGTTCTTGAAAAGATACTATCCTTAGTATCGTCAGAAAATTTCGATGTACCGGGAAGTTCCCGGAAGAATACCACATTGGGATATTCTTAGGGATAACCCGGTCGCTGTAAGAGAGATAAACAAGAAATCCACATTCGAATTCCGAATGTTCTTGTTTGTCAGACTCTAACTCTCATGAGATGAGATCTAATCATTCGATGGATTAATCTTTCCTCACAAAACTTTCATTGGTGTTTGACGATTCATAGTCTCCACCACACAATTCCCACTTGGTAAAACCTTCCTACAGTTAGGACCAAAGCCAAATTCTCCTCTCGATTCCTCCAATGAACGAGAGGTCCACAAATCGAGCGATCAAACCTTCTTACGGTTATGATCGTTCTCAAACTTTCCACTTGGTCAAACCTTCCTACAGTTAGGGCCACAACCAAAATCCCCTCTCGATTCCTCCCAGGAACGAGAGGTCCACCTTCAATCCGAACAACCAAACCTATAAAAGTTAGGGTTGTTCCTCTACTCTCACTTAGTCAAGCTTACCCTAGCCAAGACTAAGACCGAGTCACCACTTTTCGATGAACGAAAAGTTGCTTTTGCTCCTTTTTCCACCAAACCTATAAAGGTTAGGGTAGAAATCGGGCTTCTTCGGATTCAAATGACCAAACCTATAAAAGGTATGGTCGTTTGAACCTCTCGGATCCTGGGGGTGGAGATCCCACCCCAAGTTTCCTTTTCTGCTGAAGATAGAATATAAAATTCTTCCTCTTCAGATTCAAATGACCAAACCTATAAAAGGTACGGTCGTTTGAACCTTTCGATTCTCGGAGTGGAGACCCCACTTCTAGTTTCATCCTTCGGATCCTGGGGGTGGAGATCCCACCCCAAGTTTCCTTTCTTGCTGAAGATAGAATATAAAATTCTTCCTCTTCAGATCCAAATGACCAATCCTATAAAAGGTAGAGTCGTTGGAACTTTTCGGATTCTGGGGGTGGAGATCCCACCTTGAGTTTCCTTTCCAGCTGTAGATAGAATATAAAATTCTTCCTCTTCAGCACTGGGAGATAGAATATAAAATTCTTCCTCTCTCATTTTCCAATTTGTCTTTGCTTTCAGAAAAGACATAATTCACAACTTTCCAATCCGGACACGTTGTGTATGGGGAATTTTATCCCGAAGCCTAAGAAGGGATAAGTTATCGCCTAATACGCGGTGCTGGGTAGTCTATTCCCATAACAATAGCGAAGTCTATGTATTCAACATCATAGCACTAAGTCTAAGGGAAGCAATTTTCTTAGTACAATCCTCTCCCCTTTTCCCCTGTCTTTGCTTTCAGAAAAGATAGGGATGAAGTCAACACGTGGCGACAAAAGTCAACGCGTGATGACAAAAGTCAACCCATGCGGTTCAAAACCCTAAGGTAGACGCCGGTCAACGCGTAACCCTAGGTCAACGCCGGTCAGCGCGTTGCGACAAAAGTCAACACGTGACGACAAAAGTCAACCCACGCGGTTCGAAACCCTAGGGTAGACGCCGGTCAACGCGTAACCCTAGGTCAACGCCAATCGGTGCGTTACGACAAAAAGTCAACCTACAGTGATGTGACAGGGATAGTAAGTTTAAAAGTCAACTCAATGACACGAGCCAAACTCAACTCACCAGCTGTAGACTCGAGGCTCCGACGACGGCCAGACGATAAACGCAGTGCCGGAACAACTTCGGTTATTCGACAAAGCACCGGATAAACCGAAAATCGAAGGAGCCGAGAGTTGAAGCGAACCACAAGTCCTTTCTGCCGACTGAAGGCTGGACCAATCATATCCAAAGTATTCCGGTCTCTTCTATAAAAGAAACGAGTCTGAAACACTTTGGAGGGGGTATCTGTAGGCATCAAAAATTACTGATAGGTCCCCGCAAGCAGTTCAGTGTTAACGAATGACGACGAACGTCACTACCCGGTTCACAAGAGTTCAATTGACGTCGGTGAGCGCCTGAAGTGAACCGACGGACTACGTGAGCCGACAGAATCTCAGAACAACGGGGATACGGACTGACCGGAAACCCCGTGATCACTACAAAAGGAGCAGCGCCCGTCGTGTCCCATTCGCCCCACTGATAATCCAACCATCGGGATCTATAGGGCTCTTCGTCAGAATTCCAACACATCCGAAATCAATCAAATCCGAGTTCGGATGAAAAGTCAACGGTGGAACAACGGCGGACGGTCTCGGACTGAACCGAGGCACCCGCGGTGTCCCGACGAGGTCGAAACACCCAAAGGGTGTCTTGGCAAAACCAAGACACCCCAGGGGTGTCTCGGCCAAGCCTAGGGTGTCTCGGCTTGGCCGAGACACCCAAGGGGTGTATCGGCCTGGCCGAGATACCCAAGGGGTGTCTCGGCCTGGCCGAGACACCCCAGGGGTGTCTTGGCCACGCCAAGACACCCCCAAGGGTGTCTCAAGGCGTTTTACATGCCGAAATGCTTTTTGGGGGCGTCTCCAAATTGTTACACGGCGAAACGCTTTTTTGGCAGCCCCTAGGGCCTCCTCTTGCCTATAAATAGGACCCTTGGGCCTCATTTTTGTGGATCTGGAAATTTGAAGAGCTAAGGCGAAGCCCTGCTGCAGCGACGAGTGATCAAGCCCTCTACAGCAAAGGAGTCTTCTTCTTCATTCACCTTCTCTTTTTCCTTAGTGTTGCCCCTTAGCGGTGATACTAAGAAGAGCTAGTGTCTCGTTTTAGCCGAGATATACGCTTTAAACTTCTAGATCTCACGCGGATCGACGAAGTTCTGTTTCTATATCCCTTCGCGGATAGACGAAACTCTACCGAATTTTCCCGGAACGGATCTGATCGACCGGTGGTCCACGGATATCAACATCCCCGTCACAGGCAAAAGACCCACGCAAGCGAGACCGCACCAAAACGGGATCTCGTGTTTATTTTCGATAAAGTTGTAATCTTTGTTTTATTGCACAAGTAGATCTTATAAAAAGATCGACTTTTCATTTGATTTTGTTGTAACGTCTGAAGTTGTAACAGATCTCAAAGCAATGAAAACAGCAACTTTTCCCGAAAACATTGTTCCTGCTGGATTCATCTACTAACTGATTTAGATAATAGCTTGTACTAAGAAATATGATACTCTACTTCGATAACTCCTTGCCTTATGCATAACCGTTCTTCATTTTGCAGCATTCCTGGCTATTATGAGGCATTATGGAAGGAGTTGGATGGTGTCAAGCAAATCTGGAAGAACAGAAAGCAAATATGGAAGAACAGAAAGGAACTCAAATAGATTATTAATCATGTATCGATGAATTACATTCTTTCCTAGCTAGCAGTGTCATAGCCATTGTAAATAATTTATGTAAACGTTTGTAAATAATTTATGTATCTCTACTATTTTGGTGAATGTATTATTTGAATATAATTGGATTTGATATTGGAATGAATTAGATTGTGTTGGATATGAATATAATTTTTTGTTGTTTAATATTGTGTACATACACTCAAAGTAGATTCTACAAAAAAAAAACTACTGTAGCAAGTATCCTAGACGGAAATTTCGTCTAGGATGCTAAAATTCCGTCTAGAATACTTTTTAAAAATTAAAAAAATTTAAAAATTTAAAAAAATCAAATTCCGTCTAGAATGAGATTTCTAGACGGAAATTTCCGTCTAGAATACTTATTCTAGACGGAATTTTTTTCCGTCTAGGATGAATTATTCTAGACGGAATTTCCGTCTAGAATAATCCGTCTAGGATGTATTCTAGACGGTTTTGAATTCCGTCTAGAATATTCCGTCTAGGATGTATTCTAGACGGAATTTCCGTCTAGAATACTACATACTAGACGGAAATAAACTAGACGCGTATTCTAGACGGAATTCCGTCTAGAATACGCATCCTAGACGGAATTATGGGTATCCTAGACGGAATTTTCCTTCTAGGATGCCTCATTTTTTAGCAGTGTGTTTTCTTTTCACCATTACTAATAACTGATTTAATTTATATGTCTGTCTGAGACATTTATTATAGAAAGTGCTTATACTTGCTAAAAGTGTTGTTGATTTTGTGTGACCAGTTATTGAAGTTATTAAGTCAATATTGGTTGATATATCTCATAAACATTTATTAGATATTAGACCAAGTCTAGGTTTGGTAGCGACTACATAAACATACTCCGTCGAGCTTGAGTAAGAGATTAAAGTATGGATCCGGAAGCAAGTCTTTTTGTATCCATCAACACATAAATACATATCCATGCACATGCAGTAATTGCTAGAAATATTCTTTAAATTTCTAACGACTTCATAAATGTATAAAATTTAATTACCTCCATTATCATAGATAGGTATGCGAAGTTTAATAATTTTGATTTTTCATTCGAAATTGGTAATTATAATCATCTGCAACAACTTAATATATTTGAATAAATATAAAGCAAAATTATTACATTTGTATCCCCAACCCCCCTCCTCCTCCCGTCAAAAAAGAAAATTTTATTGTTTCTTAACGTGTGCAGCGTGTGCTCTAAGGGCACCACTATGGAAAATTACATTTGGTGTCAACGCTCGTCAAGATAGATATGTCCATTCAACTAGAGAGAGTTTGGGAGAGCTTACTTTTTTGGTCAAATTAGATTTTAACTTAGCTCTTTCACATTTACTTGTTTGTTAAAATACCAAATAAACTAGTCTATAAGCTTCATTTTAAAAAGGAGGTATAATTCAACTTTTTAAAAACTAGCTTATAATTAGCTCATCTAAATCAACTAGGTTTGCCCAAACAAATTACTCTTTTTATCTAAATAATTTTGTACAGTTTTTACGTTAATAATCAAAAGTCAAGCTAATCTATCTATCTATATACTAACACAACAGCTCTGAATGACACATGACATAATTTTAGACAATTGACTCTTAAGCTTCCTATTGTAGGCGTTTGAAAATGTCTATAGGTTCCCGCACATAGTTTGAGATGAAGAGAAGATGATGAACATCACTATCCGAGTCACAGAAGATTAATTAACATCGATGAGCGCATGAAGTAAGTCGAACCGTGTGAAGCAATGGAACTGCAGAATAACGAAGATACGAACTGATCGGGAGCTACGCTTCCCTTATGAAAGACGAAGTGCCCCTCGTGTCCTATCTACTCCATATGTGTATCAACCATAGGAGCTTGTAGATCTCCTTGTTGGATTTCCTTCGCACTTTGAATCACATAATTATGAGTTCGGGCGACGAACATACGGCGGAAACGGACGGGGCGCGCCTGAACGGTGCCCAGGCCTTGGCAGAGACACTACGAGTGTCTCGGCCGAGGCGAAGACACGCATGGTGTCTCGGCCAAGGGTGAGACACCCAAGGTGTCTCGACCATGGCTGAGACACCCCACTTGTCTCGGCTGTGGCCGAGACACTGAGGGTGTCTGCATGCCCAGAAAGGCCGTTTTGAGCTGTTTTGAGCCGTTTTCAACCGTTAACTATCTATATTTGTTTCAACTGATCTAATATTATCCAAGAATGTGATAAAATGGTTATAATTGAGGATAAGATTGAATCGGTCATTCTTATCCAAAAACAAAGGTCCCGAAACCTATAAATATAGCCCTAGGGCCTTCATTTGAGCAGATCTAGAATTCTAGAGCCTTGGCGAAGCCCTGCTGAATTAGAGACTGAGGAGCGCAAATTTCTGAGAGGAGGAGGAGATCGGATTGAGTTCTTCGACATAAGGAAGAGGAGTTTGTCAGGTCCATAGCCCGGTTCCTTCCCATGAGATCGTACCTAGCTACAATCTCGAGAAGAGTGGTTATCTCGCTGTTGCCGAGATAATTGCTTTAGTTTTTTGATTCCTTCGCAAATCAACAAAACTCCGTATTGATCTGATCGCTTGGTAGTTCACGGATATTAACATCCCCGGCATAGGCAAAGATCCTACACAAGCAGTGGTAGATAAATGTCTGTTACGTTTGTTTGAGAAGAGTTATAATTTTCTTTATTTTATTGTGTAGGGAGATCTTATAAAAAGATCAGACTTTTAAACTTATTATAACGACTAAAGCTATAATAAATTACACAATGAAAACATCAACTTTCCACCCAAACAAGCTGGATACCGTAGTGGGAGTTTACAGCCTTACTGCTAAGGTTGTCCTGCCGTAGCCGACGATCAAGATCCCCGTGGCTGAAAAGGTCGAATACGAGTTCGACCAACAGAAGTTCAAGGAGTACGTCTCCTTCTCCTCCTCTAGATCTACTTCTCCTCGCAAATGCAAGAAGGTCTCCTCCTCTTGGAAGATCCGCTGGTCTTTAGATTTGAAGACCCAAGAAGGTGATCTCCTCGCTACCACTGCTGCAGTAGCACATCACAACAATCCGTCGGCGTCCGATGAAGCCAAAGCCGCAGATCCAGACACCACCTCCATTAAGGAGTTGACTGCTGAAGGCGCGCCAACTTTATCGAAAAGAGCTCGTCAGAGGCGCTGTCAACATCTCGCTCGCCAATTTACAAAGACTTTGGAGCAAGTGGATGGGCTCCACTACTAAGAGGATCTGAAGTCTAAAAGACACCAAGTGGCTAAACCATCCCCACAGCAAGCTTCGGGACTCTTCTACAAATCACCTACTAATAAATTGATTCATATCAAACGGAACCGTTCCACTTTTGAAGAGCGCATTTAGAAGCGCCGCACACTTCTTGCGCACGCATGGATCCTTGTACGAAAAGCACAAGAAATGCAGAAAAAAAAAGGCGGTTAAGAATTCACCCAAGTATAAACGGGTTTGGATGCTAAAGGTCAAATCAGCGTCTAAGGTAAAAGTAGACGAAGTTACTATTCAGCCTTCGTCAACTTCAGATCCCGCTTCTCCTACTCCCGTGCCTCTGACGAAGCCCTATGGTAGCGTGAATCTCTCCAAATTCAGAATTCTATTGAAGGATCGCCTGGGTCCTCTACATGAAGATCGAGGCAAAACTCTTGTCAAAAAACACTTGGGACCGGTGAACAAATCCCGAGCGACTCTTTAGGCTGGGGGTCGTACACAATCTCTCAACAATATTGTTCTTGTAACCGCCCTCTTAGGGGTGCGTACAGAAGGCCAGGAGCTCGTTAGGGTTTCACCCTCACAAAGGTGTGATTCCAAACGTGTGACTCCTACAAATGCCAACAAGGCGTTGCTTATTCAGAAGAAAATATGTGTGGCAGAAGATGACGTTATACCTAATAAACAGCCAATAGGTTGCTATGGCCACAATGCCGATGAGTTATACTATTAGGATGATGGTAAATATCGAAAAAGAAATACCCCAAAAATGGACTCTCATTGCCCTTGTGAGAGGTTAATTAAAGAAGTGTTATCAGAATGTAGTTGTCCCAAGACCGCTTCATAGAGAGTCTCGGCATTAGAAAGGATCTACACTAAAACATCGAAGCCTAAATCAAGGTGTTTCCACAAAAGAGGATCGGTCGTTCGAGATGACGAACTCCCAGATGTTACCATCATTATAGTCAATAAGGGAAAGTCTCCGATTGTTTCAAGTGGTTCAAACCCGACTTTTCTCTAGGAAGAAGAGTCAATTCGGGAATAGCCTAACTAATGTCTTGATTCTAGCTAGAAGATGTTGGACCTAAACAATCCGCAGTCATGATTAACATGGCTGATAAGGGAAAGTCGACCTGACCTTCTAGTTCAGACCCCCTCATATCGCATCGTTAACTCGGCTACACACAGGGATTACTAGACGTAGGGACTATCAGAAGATGAATAGAGGATTATCCTCGGATGATGAAGCATCAGATGCCAACTCTGCAGTCGATTCTAATAATACGGTATCCAGCCTAGGACAATTCCGCGATGCATTTATGATCAACACTAAGAAAATGACCAAAATTCTCGATGATGCTCTAGCCAAGCAGAAGAAGCATTCAAAATTGAAATAGAAATGACTATGCAACAGATGAGGGAAATGCATGAACAACAGATTCTGGCTTTGTCTAATCAGATTAGCGAATCTAGTCGTCACAATAATGCCTACCAAGCAGGTGGCGATATGAACATGGACGAACACCTCGATGCAGATAACCATCCCGTTGGCCAAAATGCTGGGGGTGGCCCCACTAAAGAGAACAACACTAGGGGTGGTCCCACAGATGATGATGATGTCGGGGGTGGCTGTGATGTTCCTCATCAAAATCGACTAAGGAATGATACGAGCGAGGATGAGAAGATGAAGGACCTCGAGGAAAAAATCAATGCCTTGATGTCCATTCAGAAGGTGAAGAAAATCGGTATTCTATGTCCCTATCCAAGAGAGTGGGAGTCGATCCCGTATCCGACAAAGTTCAACCTGATCAGCTTCACGCCGTTTGACGAAAAGGGTTCCCCCACTCAAAACTTGATCTACTTCAAGTTCCACTTGGATATAATTTATGGCAATAAAGCCTTGATGGTTCGGTTATTCGTGGGCGCTCTTCGCGGTGCTTCCTTCGATTAGTACTGCCATCTCAAGCCTGGAAGTGTAAATAGTTGGGATGACATGGAAAGCTTATTTCTCGGCAATTTTTTTGATGATGACACCAAGGTATCAATCAGGACGCTCTTTGAGGAGAAACAGGAAGACGAAGAGACGGTCGACGATTTCGTTAAGCGCTTTCAAAATAAGGTGATGAATTATCGAGATCCAGTCACAGAGGACTTCATCCTCCAAGCCTATCATAATAATCTGTTCATTGATATCTTGAAAGTTATGAGAGTAGCACCGCCCAAGACTTGGAGAGAGTTGAAAGTGCGCGGAGAGTAGGCCGAACGCTTCCTCAAAAAGGAAGAAAGCCGAGAGAAGCCAAACAACGACTAACCCTCCAAAATCAAACTTCGCCTCCCGTGGAAAAGGGGAGGCACCTACACCAGCTATTGATGTTAATCAGACGTCACAGCAGCAACTCGGAAGACAGCAAAAGACTTCGGATCCAAGACTCCAAAAAGAGTATTCCTTTAAGGACGAAGACGTTCCAGTTATTTTTGAATCCCTCCTCGAAAACAACAAGATCAAGCTGCCACCTATCACAAATCAGGAGGAAGCTAAAAATACTTTGGATCCAAAATATTGTGCGTACCTTAGAAGGATCCTTCATCTCACCAAGGCTTGTTTCGCCTTCAAGAATAGCATCCAAATCTTGGTTGAAGCTGGCGTCATAATGCTAAATTAATCCGAATCAAGACTCCGAAGAGTATACGAGTATAAACTACTTCTTAATCCTCCATCAGGTGTATGAGGTTAAACTTCTCCCTACATACTCCAATAGGTGTATAAGAATAAACTGTTTCCTACCTTTGACGAAAAGTTCCTGGAGAATCTTATATTCTTAAGGATAATCCGAACATGCGATTGAGGATATTGTGTTCCTAATTGGACCCAGTTTCGCAAAAAAAGCTAGGGGTAGATAATTCATGTAATGGGAAGTTTCCAGAAGAATATTACATGTAATATTCTTAGGGATAATCCGGTCATTACAAACAAAGTGATAAACACTAAACTCCCGCTGTTAAAGCCCTAACATTGCACTGAAAATTTTAATACGAACGATCTATTACGATTGTCAAATCCCATTCGTGTCAAGATCTCGTCATTTGACATCCAAAACCTCCACTGAATGATTCATACAAGTCAACACTCCTATTGTGATTTATACTTTCACTCCCACTTGGTCAAAACTTTAAACAGTTAAGACCACAACCAAAATCCCCTCTCGATTCTTTCCATGAATGAGAGGTCCACAAATTAAACGATCAAACCTTTAAACAGTTAGATCGCTCAAACTACCCATTTGGTCAAACCTTCCTACAGTTAGGGCCAAAGCCAAAATCTCCTCACGATTCCTTCCATGAACAAGAGGTCCACTTTCAAATCGAGTGATCAAACCTTGCTACAGTTAAGGTCACCTTAAACTCCCGCTTGGTCAAACATTCCCATAGTTAGGGCCAAAACCACAATTCACTCTCGATAAATAAAAAATTTACCTTTAGTTCGATAATCAAACCTTCTAACAGTTAGGATTATCTGAATCTTTTTGATTCTCGGAGTGGAGATAACACTCTTAGTTTCACTCTTCAGATTCTCGAAGTGGAGATCCTACTTTGAGTTTCCCTCGCAACTAGAGATAGAATATAAAATTCTTCCTCTCCAGCATCAGGTTCATCTTTGCCTCAAGAGAAGACACTACTTTTCATCTCCCAAAACCCGCGCCTTACACGCGCGAAGAATTTTATCCTAAATCCTAGGTAGGGATAAGTCAGCGCCTAACACGCGTTGCCGGTTTAGTCTTTCACCAATTAAAGAAGACACCAGAATCCAAGTCTGGGGACTTTTATCCTGAAGCCTAGGAAGGGATAAGTCAGTGCCTAACACGTATTACCGGGTAGTCTATTCTCGTAAGAAAGACGAAGTCTATGCATTCAATATCGTAGCACTAAGAGAGTTAACTCTCTTAACACAACGTCATATACAGAACGGACTTAAACAATCCTCAAGAAAATGTGATTCAAATGGTAATCATTAAAGGCAAGCCAAATCTATTAAAGGCTGAGGATTTGCCAAAAATCCTAAGTCTATTTCTAATACACATTGCCGTTTAGTCTTTTCAAGGGACAAAGACGAAGTCTAAGTATTCAATATCGTAGCACTAAAAGAGTTAACTCTTTTAGCATAACGTTTCGTGTTGAATAGATTTGAATAATCTGTATGCTAGACCGACTCAAACGGTAGTCGATAAATGCTAATCAAACCTGTTGATGGCTGAGAATTTACCAAAAGCTCTATAAATGCGATAGTCATTGATGCACCAGCCTCATTAATTGGTCTCATGACTCAAGGATCCGACAACTTTAGGATAAGATCCATTCATGCAGATGAATCAGCTTTAACAGTTGGTCCTGCAGTCCAAACATTTTGGATCGCCACACTCCAACGCCTTAAGAGCATAAACTGTATAGGCACCAGTCAACGCATTGCGATGAAAGTCAATGTCGGTTAACGCGTTGTGATAAAAAGTTAATACTGGTCAATGCAAAACCCTAAGGTCAACGCTGGTCAACACGTAACCCTAGGTCAATGTCGGTCAACGCGTAGCCCTAGGTCAACGTCGGTACACGCCTGGCAATGACGGTCAACGCATGGCCTCCGATCAATTCCAAAGTTAAGATATGAATTTTCAATGAAGATAGTCAATTCAAAGTCAACTCAATGACACGATCCGAAACCAACTCACCAATTTCGATTCGAGACTTCGACGACGGCCAAACGATAAATGCAGCGCCGGAAGAACTTCAGTTATTCATCAAAATATTGAATAGACTAAAAATCAAAGAAGTCAAAGATCGAAGCTGACTACAGGTCCTTTCACACCGACTGAAGGTTGGACAGATCATATCCAAAGTATTTCGGCCTCCTCTATAAAAGAAATGAGACCGAAACACTTTGAAGGGGGTATCTGTAAGCGTCTGAAAATGCCTATAGGTTCCCACATGTAGCTCGAGATGAAGAAGAGATGATGAACATCACTATCCGAGTCACAGAAGTTTAATTGACATCGATGAGCGCATGAAGTAAGTCGACGAACCGTGTGAAGCAACGGAACTGCAAAATAACGAAGATACGAACTGATCGGGAGCAATGCTTAGCTTACGAAAGACAAAGTACCCCTCATGTTCCATGTACTCCACATATGATTCAACCATGGTATTAAACCCTAGAGGGGGGTGATTGTGGTCATATGCTAATCTAATCCGATTTTATACAAATTAAAACTAATTAACAAGTTATCCTAGCAATTATAAAATACAACAAGATACATGAGCTAGGATAGGCAATATGAACTAATGAATATATCCTGGCAATGAGATATTACAAATATATGAGCAAGGATATATAAACAACACAATGGTAAATAATATAAACAAAGAGGTGGACAAACTAACTAATGAGACAAAGGCGATATGAGCAATGAGCACAAATATAAATGAACGCCAAAGCACACACAAACACAATCAAATGATCACGAAGTTCGGACCTTCCATCCTACGTCTCCGCTCCCCACTCCCGGGGAGAAATCCACTAACACAACTGGGTTTTCTACGCTTATCCGAACAACGTTTATACCTCATACTCGGTTTTCTAGCTAACCGAAAACTTTACAATCAATACTCTTACAATCCCACTCTACACCCACTAAGTGTTAGAACTAAACGTGTCTCCCTCAAGTGCTCGGATACAACCTCTCCCTAGGTTCGTCAACCGACACCACTCCTCTTGGGACGATCCTTGACTCTCGCCACACACTTCTCTCGGTGTACAAGTGTATTACAAAGTGTATCCTCACAATTAGGCTCAATACAATAAATGTTTGTTCTCTACTATGGATGAGACCACAATAAAAGCTCACACTCAAGTGTTACAACTCTCACCAACCCAAATATACTATGTATGAAAATACAATAAGCTCAAGTAGTTGTGTGTGTAAGCAATGAGAAAATACAATCAATTCTAAACTCAATATAAAAACTAGCTTTAAAAAATGATAATCAAATAACTAAGCAAATGTAAAGCTAGAAAAGAGTTTAAAAAACTTCTCAATAGATGAAGAGATAGAGGAAGAGTAGTTGGATGCTCAAACACCAATAGATAATCTCCTCAAGCTCTTGTGAAAGTTATCTTCACAAAACCAAACTTCCAAATGCTTAAAAGCTTCTTAAACACTTTTTTAAACAAATACTAAACAAGTTTAAACCCTTGTTAAACTCTTTTAAAACATTCTCTTAGATTATTGAAGAACTGAGATCAAAGGGGGTATATATAACCTCCCAAAATCTCAACCAAAAACCCCAAACAAAAGACTATAAAGCCCACAGAATCTAAAATCAGATTCTGTACAAAATAGCTGTTGGAGTATACGGCGGTCGACCATGAAAATATCGCGGTCAACCGCGAGCCACTTTCGAAACTGAGAATTTTCCAGAGACTTTGGCGGTCGACCATGGGAAAATTTGAGATGACAGTCGACCGTGGCAGTCGACCGCAAAAGTTTCTGTTTGACTCCGTAGGTAAAAACTCAGGTGCGGTCGACCGTGGCGGTCGACTGCAAACTGATACATGAACAGAACAGTAGAAAGTTAATTTTTTGATTTTAAAACCCTGTTTAAAACTATCAAATAAATTAAAAAAAATATAAAACTTTGGAAAATGATTGTAGACATGATAATACACATGCTACAAAAACTGGTTTTCAAAAATAACTTCCCAAAAGAAAAATATCATCATTTTGCAAAATAGTCCAAAACATGAAAATGTGAACACATGAGTTTTGATATTTTAGCTTAACCATGTTTTGAAACATTACAAAATGATTTTGTAGACTTAATAAAAGATGTATATGATTATTGTTAAGTCTAAAATCCAAAAAACAATATTTTCACAAATACAATAGAAAATAAAACATATGAGTATGTATATGAAAATATATTTGTTTCATATCTAAGTAGTTAAACCAAATCACAAAAATGAATATGAAATATGTAATTTCATATTTATAAACATGAAAGCCAAAACTTTTGTTGTATATATATATATATATATATATATATGACTACATATATATACAAATAAACCAATAAAATGTGTGTGTATATGATATTGAGCTTAACGTACTTAACACACATAATATAACACCTAAACTAAATTACCCAAGTTTGATCTTGATCTTCATTGTAGCTTAACTTGGTAAACTTGCGGATGAACCTTGAACTTGGATCTTCAACTTGAATTGTATGGCTTCACTCTACAATTCCGCAAACCTCCATTTGATATGATCGTGAATGCTCGATTCCATCCATCCTCTAACTTATTGTTTGTCTACAATAAATAACAAAATACAAATATTAGACAAACAATATTAGATATAAATTATTTGTTAAATCCTCATCAAAACAAGAAGACCAACAATCTCCCCTTTTTGATGATGACAAATAATTTACAAAAAGGATATATGCATGAAAGAAAATAAATATATAAATTATACTTCACATGCATATAAACAAGGAAATGTATACTCACAATATTTCTCCCCCTTTGACAACATCAAAAAGGGGGGGGAAATAAAGAGAGCGAAAGCTCCCCCTATCAATATGCATAGGTGAGTATAAAACAAGTATAGGGATTAGCTCCCCCTATCAAAATGCCATATAAAATATATGCAATAAAGATCAAGGCAAAACATGTGAGCAAGCATAGATAAGATCATGCTAAAAAGTTTATCATGCTAAAAAGTTTACTCACATACATTAAGATAATGAGAACACATGTGGATGCATCAAAATAAAAATAGTGTCTCATTAACACAACTATAAAAACATAGTGTATAAAGATAGATCTATGAAATCAAAAGAAGGGAAAACAAATCACTCAAATAAAATCATAAATCAAGATTTAAATCCAAAAATGATGTTTGACCAATCAAGAGAATTATCTTTGTGGGATTTGATCAAACCACATATGGAATACATTATATGGCACGAATAGATGATCCATAAGCACAAACACATAAATATCATCATATAAGTGAAATATAATGAATTCAAAGCAATAATTCAAAACAAAATCTTTTAATAAAAGAATTTTAAGAGATGTAACAATATATCAAGCTCTTAAGCTTGTTCCAACTCATATAATCATTCTAGCATCCGGTAAATATGATTTGGGAATAAACACCTAATAAACCCGGAGGGTATATAACTATAAACCTCTCATTTAAAATCAAAACTAATAATCATGAAAACAAAAGATTTGATCAAAGAAAAATTATTTTCATAACCAAAAGATTTTAAAACATAATTTTCAAAACCAAGAAAGGGAAAAAGAAAAACACTAAAATACTTGGTAAAAAAATTAAATTTGTTTTGGTACCCAAGAATTCTTGGTACCAAAAAATTTAGGGACATGACCCCTATCATTCAAGCTTAAAGCCCTAGGGATATGAACCCATTTAGACACATGTGGTGTACTAACACGGTCAAAATAAAAATTACTCAAATGACCCTTCCAATTATAATAAGTACAATAAAAAGGAAACATTTGCTTATGTTGACCAAACAGTTGTGCACGGGACTCATTTGCAAAAATAGATTGTTCTTTAAAATTATTTTGCAAATGAGAAACTCTCTTCAAATCAAAAACAAAACATGGTTAAATGACCAAATCTACCACAATGATCACACTTAAACTTTTGTGGTCTTTTAAAATCATTTGGCAAAAGTAAAGTCTTTTTTAAATCACAGCAAAATTTTGCCAAATGGCCAAAACATCCACGAAGATCACATTTGAACACATTAGCATGTTTATGATGTGTATGATAAGCATATGCATGTGTATGTGATGAATAAACTACATGAGATGCACAATGAGCATTAGCATTGTTATGTTTGTGTGCATCATAGCAAAATCTAGAAAGATGGCCTTTACGACCGCAAATTGTGCATTTGTAGACTTTGCTATATATGTGTGCATGATGAGTGGATAATTTTGACTTAGACTTGACACACATATTCATAAGCTTCTTATGGTTACATGTATTAAGATTGAATCTAAAGAAGAAATACGGCTTTTAACATTGTTCAACTCATCATTAGGCATATTAGCATTAACTTTAGAAGTAGAACATAAATAATCATTCATAAAAGAAGCAGTATCATTTTTTATGTTCTCTACATCTAACATGGCATTATCTTTTTCATGAGTTAAACTAGCAACATTTGAAGTTAAAGAAACATGATCCAATTTTAATTTTTCATTGTTTTCTTTAAGGATCACATTTTCATTAGAAATAGTTTCAAACTTAGATGCTAACAACTTATGATCGGATTTCAAATCTCCATGCTTGCTTTGTAAATCAATAAAATCTTCATGTAATTTGTTATAGGCATGCAATACTTTTTTACTAGCACAAGCAAGTTCATCACTAGATAAATCATTAGTGGTTTCGAACTCGCAAATCTCACTAGGGCTATCGCCTAGTGGCTGTGTGCATGATGCTCCATATGAGCTTGAAGCCGAATCATCTAAAGCTTGTCGGATCGCCTCCAAGTCCCTTGATGTGCTTTAATAAATTTTCATAAGATGTAAGCACTATCAAAATGAACAAACTTGTTAGACAAAGATGAATCAAATGCATTATGTAAGAATTCCAACAAGAGCTTGTTCATAATAAATAATATTTTATTATTTTTATTCCACTTGGATTTCTCTAATGTGGGCACAATATAATCACAATCAATAACTTTCCATAAATTAATATTTTTAGATTGAACAAATATTTTGAATCTAAAACACCATTGAGCATAAGGGAAAACATTGAATTTAGGAGCAATACTAGAATCATAGCCTAAACAAGATACATCATTCATATCCATAATTTGTAAAAATATACAAGCAAGATACAAATATAATCAAAACAAGATTAGCACAAAAAGATAACTTGGATCTTTAACTCAATGTGATTAGACCTTAAATCAAAGAGCACCAAGCTCTGATACCAATTATTAAACCCTAGAGGGGGGTGATTAGGGTCTTATGCTAATCTAATCTGATTTTATACTAATTAACAACTTATCCTAGCAATTATAAAATACAACAAGATACATGAGTAAGGATAGACAATATGAACTAATGAATATATCCTAGTAATGAGATATTACAAATATATGAGCAAGGATATATAAACAACACAAGGGTAAATAATGTAAACAAAGAGGTGGACAAACTAACTAATGAGACAAAGGCGATATGAGCAATGAGCACAAATATAAATAAACACCAAAGCATACACAAACACAAGCAAATGATCACGGAGTTTGGACCTTTCGTCCTACGTCTCCGCTCCCCACTCCCGGGGAGAAATCCACTAACACAACCGGATTTTCTACGCTTACCCGAACAACGTTTACACCTCACACTCGGCTTTCTAACTAACCGAAAACTTTACAATCAATACTCTTGCAATCCCACTCTACACCCACTAAGTGTTGGAACTAGACGTGTCTCCCTCAAGTGCTCGGATATAACCTCTCCCTAGGTTCGTCAACCGACGCCACTCCTCTTAGGACGATCCCCGACTCTCGCCACATACTTCTCTCGGTGTATAAGTGTATTACAAAGTGTATCCTCACAATTAGGCTTAATACAATAAATGTTTATTCTCTACTATGGATGAGACCACAATGAAAGCTCACACTCAAGTGTTATAACTCTCTCCAACCTAAATATACTATGTATAAAAATAAAATAAGCTCAAGTGGTTGTGTGTGTAAGCAATGAGAAAATACAATCAATTCTAAACTCAATATAAAAACTAGCTTTAAAGAATGATAATCAAATAACTAAGCAAATGTAAAGCTAGAAAAGAGTTTAGAAAACTTCTCAATAGATGAAGAGGTAGAGGAAGAGTAGTTGGATGCTCAAACACCAATAGATAATCTCCTCAGGCTCTTGTGAAAGTTATCTTCACAAAACTAAACTTCCAAATACTTAAAAGCTTCTTAAACACTCTTTTAAATAAACACTAAACAAGTTTAAACCCTTGTTAAACTCTTTTAAAACATTCTCTTAGATTATTGAAGAACTGGGATCAAAGGGGTATATATAGCCTCCCAAAACCTCAGCCAAAAACCCCAAACAAAAGACCAAAAAGCCCACAGAATCCAAAATCGGATTCTATACAAAATAGCCATTAGAGTATACGGCGGTCGGTCGTGAAAATCTCGCGGTCGACCGCGAGCCACTTTCGAAGCTGAGAATTTTCCAGAGACTTTGGTGGTCGACCGTAACAGCCGACCGTGGGTAAATTCGAGATGACGGTCGACCGTGGCGGTCGACCGTGAAAGTTTCTGTTTGACTCCGCAGGTAAAAACTCAGGTGCGGTCGATCGTGGCGGGCGACCGCAAACTGATACATGAACAGAACAGTTTGAAAGTTGATTTTCTGATTTTAATACCCTGTTTAAAAATATCAAATAAATTTAGAAAAACATAAAATTTTGGAAAATGATTGTAGACATGATAATACACATGCTACAAAAACTGGTTTTCAAAAATGACTTTTCAAAAGAAAAATATCATCATTTTATAAAATAGTCCAAAACATGAAAATGTGAACACATGAGTTTTGACATTTTAGCTTAACCATGTTTTGAAACATTACAAAATGCTTTTGTAGACTTAATAAAAGATGTATATGATTATTGTTAAGTCTATAAACCAAGAAAACAATATTTTCACAAATACAATAGAGAATAAAACATATGAGTATGTATATGAAAATATATTTATTTTATATCTAAGTAGTTAAACCAAATCACAAAAATAAATATGAAATATGTAATTTTATATTTATAAACATGAAAGTCAAAACTTATGTTGTATATATATATGACTACATATATGTACAAAGAAACCAATAAAATGTGTGTGTATATGATATTGAGCTTAACGTACTTAACACACATAATATAACATCTAAACTAAATTACCCAAGCCCTATCTTGATCTTCATTGTAGCTTAACTTGGTAAACTTGTGGATGAAGCTTAAACTTGGATCTTCAACTTAAATTGTATGGCTTCACTCCACAATTCCGCCAACCTCCATTTGATATGATCTTGAATGCTTAATTCCATCCATCCTCCAACTTATTGTTGTCTACAATAAATAACAAAATACAAACATTAGACAAATAATATTAGATATAAATTGTTTGTTAAATCATCATCAAAACAAAAAGGCCAACACATGGGAGCTTGTAGATCTCCTCATCGGCTTTCCTTCGCACTTTGAATCGTGCAATTCCGATTTCGGACGACAAAGATACGACGAAAACGGACGGGACGTGCCTGGACGGTGCCTAGGCCTTGGCAGAGACACTCCAAGTGTCTCGGCCATGGCCCGAGACACCTCAAGTGTCTCTCCCGTGGCCAAGACACTAAGGGTGTCTGCAGGCCCAGAAAGGCTGTTTTGAGCTGTTTTGAGCCGTTTCCAACCGTTAACTACCTGGATTTGTTTCAACTGATCTAATATTATCTAATAAAGTGGTTATAATTGAGGATAAGATCGAATCGGTCATTCTTATCCGAAAATGGAGGTCCCGAAGCCTATAAATACAGCCTTAGAGCCTTCATTTGAACATATCTGGAATTCTCGAGCCTTGGCGAAGCCCTGCTGAATCAAAGACTGAGGAACACGAATTTCTGAGAGGAGGAGGAGATCGGATCGAGTTCTTCGACATAAGGAAGAGGAGTTCGTCAGATCCATAGCCCGGTTCATTCCCTTGAGATCGTACCTAGCTACGATCTCGAGAAGAGTGGTTATCTCGCTTTTGCGGAGATAATTACTTCGGTTTCTTGATTCCTTATTGAATCAACGAAACTCCGGATTGATCTGATCGCTTGGTAGTCCACGGATATTAACATCCCTGGCACAGGCAAAGATCTCACGCAAGCAATGGTAGATAAATGTCTGTTGCATTTGTTTGAGAAGAGTTGTAATTTTCTTTATTATATTGTGTAGGGAGATCTTATAAAAAGATCAAACTTTTAAACTTATTGTAATGACCAAATCTGTAATAAGTTGCACAATGAAAACATCAACTTTTCACCCAAACACCTACGTGACATAATTTTAGACAATTGGCTCCTAACCTTCCATATATTAACCTTGACCATAATCTCTCTCCCTCCTCATTAATTGATATGTTATCCCTCTTCATATTCCAATCCTTTGTTTTTATTGACTTACCACATTTTGCTTTTATTCCATCCTTCAAATTTCCACTTTTTTCTTCTAAATCAAACTAATTCTTTATTCTCTACTGCAATACCTTCTTATAATTCCTATTCTCACATCTAATTATAACTTCCCTTGAGCTACCAAGGTGAGGGGGGAAAAACTTTTTGCCTTCATTTTGTACTTTTATACAAGCCTTTTCTTCTTTTTATTCTAACTTTTGATTGCAGTCATTTACTTTTTATTTTGTCTCCTATTGAGATTTTCTTTAGTTTCCAATTAAGTATAAGAATTTCATATTCCTTAACTTTAATTTTGTAATCATAGAGAGAGACTAAGTGGTGATACATCTTATGTGAAAATTGTATTACATTTAGTTGTTGAAGTGAGTGCTCATTGATTGAGAGAGACTAAGTGGTGATAAATCTTATGTGAAAATTGTATTACATTTAGTTGTTGAAGTGAGTGCTCATTGATTTTTCTCAAATAGGGCTAATTTTCTTTTCAGATAAAAAGATTTAATTAGTTTTTATTATTTTTATGTTGAAGATGCATTCTTGAAAAAAGGACGGAAGAGTCGGGGTTTTTGCATTTGTGAGATGCAAGTACGATGATAGTCCAAAAAAACTGGGATTTGCATTTATTGTTTGTTTTTTGGAATATAATTTGTTAATTCATTTATGTACTAAAGAATATGGTTGGTAGAGAAATCATGACACGATTTATTTATGGTTTTTTACAAGTGTATCCTTTACTAATTTTAGTCAGGATATTTGTTGAATGATGTTATTTCTAAAGTGCTTTGGATTAATATTGTTGAACCGAGCTATCTTTCTAGGGCTTTTTAAATACAAGTTATTTGGAAAACTTTTTATTCTTTTTTAATTTGTCCAAATTATGTATATAATAATATGTCTAACAAAAATAAATAAAAACATGTTTAGTGAGAGAAAATCACAGCAAAAGGAATTGTTGCAAGTTTTCTGGATAATAGTAGTTAATTTTAGATTTTGTTTTATAATGTGACATAAAAAAAAATCCACGCAGCATCGCGCTGGTACAAGACTACGATAGACTAATAAGCTTCTAATAATGAGCCCCTCCAAAACCCTCTTGTCTGTCCCCTCTTAATTGCATGCTGCTGTCCCTGAAAGTAATGGGCTGGTGGGCTCCATGACGTCCCACATTAATGGGCCATCATTTTCCAGTTTTATCTCTTGCAAAATGAGTTGTGGTTGTTTAGGGCGCGTTTGTTTCTACAATTTGGAAGGGGAAACACTGACACTTTGTCAGTATTGTGTCAGAAATCAAGCCAAAACGTCTCAATTTCAGAATTCAAGCCAAAACGCCTCAAATTGAGACGTTTTGGCTTGATTTCTGACACAATTCTGACAAAAGTCAAATTTATGTCAGTGTTTCCCCTCTTAAAAACGTGAAACAAACGGGCCCTTAGGTATTAAGTGCTAGAGATCCTCTGCATTTTGGTTGTAGTTACACTAATAACATCTCCTCGTTATGTTAACTCCATGAATAATTATTTTCACATAAATCACTGGTTATTGTTACCATTCGTACAAATTGGTTGGCTAATTAAATCATATATCTTATCTTAATAATAAGATTAGGTAATAAATCGTAATTAGATTAGAACTAAAGTTATCTCTTTCTCTGTATAAAATAACATATTGAGAATTGAGAAAATAGATGAAGAAAATAACGCCATAATCTCTTTCCTCCACCAATGTAGTTGTTTATGCTTTAGTAGCAAAGTGAATATGTGAGAGCTTGCTGACTAATTGTGTGATTGTTATCAAACATGCGTGACAATCCTACGGAAAATCTTGGAACAGGTAAACTCTACAATAATTAAGAGTTTATAATTCATTATTATCTAAATAAACTATATAAAAGATCTCTTAATTGTGTAACTTATTGAATAAAACAATGTTATTAATCTCTGTAACTAGTCGTAGGATTTCTCTACATTCAAAGTTGTAGAGACTTTCATGCATCATACCCTTGATTTAGGAAAGAAAATGTTATATGGAGGGCAGTAAGGTACCATACATAAGATCTTCGACCACCAATTTTAAATCTCAATTTTTTTTAACTATAAACAGCATATTAAATCAGCATAAACATAAAAAAAATCAATACAAGTAGAAGATTAATCTGTACATATAATACAAAAGCGCAATCATCATTCATATTTGATATTTACCAATATAGATATAACCCTGAACCCATATCAGAATTATTTGTATCCACTTTCATCCGTAAGAAATCGCAAAATGGACCCAGTTCATGTCAAAAGTAAATGAATACCAGATAAAATTTTGAAATATACATATATTTTAGGATTTAACTCAATAATGAACGAAGGATAAAACAATCATACGAAAAATTCCATGCGCATGACTCTTTGTTCCTGGTAACACTTTCAAAAGCAAAAAAGGAGGGCCAACTAGGATTTAATCAAGAATATAAACCAAAGGAAGGTATAAAATATACACATATTTATGAAAGGCGGTCCTTAATTACTCTCATCTACTCGCTCTAATTGGCGCACTTGTGCTTGTCCCTTTTTAAGAAGCCATCACAAGCATCAAGCTTTGTGGAGCAACTTTGGAGCACAAAATAGTGGTGAAGCATTAATGGGCCTTAAAATTCAGATGGTGGTTTGTACGAGACACGTCAACAACCATTATATATCCAAGTATGATATTTAAGATTTTTAGGTGGTGATGATAGACCTCAGTAATTCAATCCTCGATCACCATCTTCATTTGTACAACGGACTGTTGTAACTTTAATGTTGTGTCTATACTTCTTGCTTTTGTGGAATAATAAAGAGAATGTGAAATGTGCATGGGACATTTTAAATGTTGACATGTATAAATTGGTAATTACTATGATACCCGCCTTCAGATTTGACAGTTTATTATGAAACTTCCTTGCGTTATTTTTTTCATTAAAAAATACCTTATTGTCAAAGAAACTTTTTACAATTCATTTATATTCCAAAATCATCCTCTTCTTCTTCCTCTTAACATACTTTTCCTTTCTCTCAAAGGCAAGACATACAATTGAAAGTTTCACCAAATAGAGACTAAAATCATAGGGTTGAAGATATTTAGACTTGTCCAAACGGGCCGGCCCAGGTTCTGGTCCAGGCAGGCCGCAAAATGGTCTGCTTGAACCTTGACCCAAAGGCCCCGGGCCGGGCCAGACAAGGTCGGGCATCGGGCCAGCCCAAATTGTTTTTCTTTTTTTTTCATTTTTTTGGCAAAAATTTTCTTAAAAATTAGATTTTTGCCAAAATAGGAATTTCAAGAGTAATTAAAATATACAAAATTTTGACAAAAATTCAATCTTATTATTAATCGCTTATAATTATACAATTTATAAATATCATAGAAATTAAAACAATAAAAAATTCGTTATTATTAATCACTAACAATTATAATTTTTTGGGAAACTATCGCATCACAAAAGATGAATACATTCCAAGTAGGTTTGCATCTACTCATGTATATCACTATCATTTGCAACTCCTTCCAAAATAATTTGTTACTGATTTACAACTAAAAAATAAAAATTACAAATTACTTTCTACTCTCTATCTCCTATCATCAACTCATTAAGTTTATCTTCAATATTAGCTATCTGGTCGATACCTTGAGTCCTCTTCTCATACATCCACCAATCTTATAGGCACATTACCACTTGTATGGTAGACGAATCTAGCGATGTTCTATGGTCATCAATCAAACGTCCTAATGTGCTAAAGGCGGACTCCGAAGCTATTGTAGAAACATGCACTGTTAGTAAGTCACGAGCCATGATGAAAAGTATAGGATATGAAACTGTTCCATATACTCTCCATCATTACAAAATATCAAAATCAACATTATTTTGAGATTTAACTAAATGTGTAGCTAAATATTATTCAAATTCAAAAGTCTTCCTTGATGATGATCCAGATCCAGATTCACAGCTACTACCAGTTAGCCTATCTATCATTGATTGCCTATTTAAAAGCTTATTTTTGCCCTGTCATGAGCTCATAAAAGCTGTAGGTTGAGGTGTACCTACCATATCTACCTGCATACTCGTCAATAATCTTTGAAAATAATATTTAATAGTGTTATGAGTAAAAACAATAAAAATCTACTCACTAGCAGTGTCTATTATCATGTTCTCATACAAAGAATATAACAAACTTTGAAGACCAATATCCTTCAAGCATGGATCAATAAGAATCCCCAAACCAAAAATAAAAGGAATAGATCTAAAATACTTGTTAAATTTACTTTCACAAAAATCATGTTTCCAAAATAATTATCGATGTGATAAGTATTTAAAAAAGTTTGAATATTTAAAACTTGTAAAAAAATAGTTGGATAATTACAACCACATAATAACATAGTAGCTTCGTAAAAAACTTGCAGCATCTCTTTTACACAACATATAATTGTCCAGTCATCATCACTTATTCCATACATATTATCAGAGCTAGAATTAAAAGTATAGAAAGCAATAAAATTATTTATAATTTCTTTATACTCTATTACTATATTTAACATTGCATAGGTGGAACTCCACTTGTAATCAATATCTTTTAGAATTACTTTAGGTTTTATATTTTTTTTCTTCTACACAATTGTTTCCATCTTTTAAGTTTTTGTTTAGAAGCATTATGAACATAAACTGTAATCCTAACTTTTTCTATCATGAGCTTAATTTTAGTAAATGCATTTTAAATAATTAAATTTAAAATATGGTACATGCATTTTATACGAAAAATATCATCATGGTATAGCAATAGCAAAGATAATATGATATGATCTACAGCACATTATTATTACTTGTATTATCTAGTGAAAGAGAAAATTTTTTTAGACATTTCTAAATTTGAAAGTTCTTCTCCACTATTAAATTTGTAACATCTATACCAGTGTGTGAATCTTCACATGTAAAAAAAGAAATAACTCTTTTAAACATTTTCCAAGTGTCATCAATTTAGTGTGTTGTGATGCATAAATAACCAGTTTGTGCTTTAGATGACCAAATATCAAAAGTTAAAAAATTTATAGTTTAATCTTTGAAGATAAGAAATTATTTTTGTTTTTTCCTCGTGATAATATTTTAAAATATCACATTAACAAGATTGAAGAGAAATTTTTTGAAATATAGGATAAAAACTATCCCTAATCATATCCTCAAATTCATCATTTTCTATAATTTAAAAGGAATGTTTTTATGAATAATAAATATGATGATATATTTCCATGCTTTAATTGTGTCATAATTCCAAGAACCAAGGCTACCGGAGGTAGATGATTGAGAAAGGAGAGACTGGTGGATGTCTCCTTGAGACACTATTGCTTGCGCTTGAAGGCAAGAAAAATTGCCTTTATTCCTAGCAAATAAGATCAAAGTTCGCCTGAAGGCTAAAATTTGTCTGAAGTTCGCCTGAGGCTGAACTGCACCTAAACGCTGAACTTCGCCTGCGAAGACTTAAGTTCGCTTGAAGGCTGAGCTTCGCTTGAAAGCTGAAGTTCGCCCGCAAAGGAACATTGAACTTCTCCTGCAAGTCTGGAGTGCGCCTGAGCATTGAAGTTTGCCTGAACAGAGTCAAGTTCGTTTGAATGCTTGACTCCGCCTGAACATTCAAGTTCGCTTGAATGAAGAAGAGCTAAGTTCGTCTGATAACTTCTCTTCGCTTAAATGATCCATGTTGATCTAAGCTTGCTTGAACTGATCGAGCTGATAGCTTCGCCTACGAGGTTAACCTGCATGCTCCAACCTTGCCTGCAAGCTCGCTGTAAAACCCCGAAAAATTCTGTAGTATATATGTATATATATGTGTGAATTATTAATTGTAGATAATTCCCTTGTGATGAATAACTATATAAACATAAGATATATATATATTTATCTGTGTTTAGGAACCCAGCAGGTGTTTACAAGTGAGAGAAATTGAGTGAGTTGGCGATCAACAGGTAAAATGCCATCAGCAGGCATTTTTGTGCTGATCGGTCGACCGACGCGGTCGACCGGCGCGGTCGACCGATCAGCGATCAGAGAGTTTTTACAGGTTTTGGTTTTGGGTTTTAGTTGCTGGGCTTTTGGGTTTCGGGTCGGGTTGGGGAGTTGGTATTTATACCAACTCAACCCAAGAGAGCTCTCACCACCTTAGACGTAAACCCTAGCCCCCTTTTCTCTCTTCTTTCTCAAAAACCCTAATTTGGAACTGGTGATTTTGGGGAAATCTGGAGGAGCTGCTTTGGGGGTTTGCAGATCAGGTAGAAGGAGATCCTCTGCGGGAGTCTTAGCAGCAACCAAGGCGAGTAATTTCTCGCCCAACCCCCACCTCTTTTAGTTTAAATGAGTTTTTGTTGGATTTTATTGAGCCAAATTCGTATTTTTGAATAATTAACAGATTACTATGGCATGGGATATGGATTTGGGTTTCCTATCTGTTTTAAAAACTCACCAATGATTTTGATAACGGATCTAGATCTGAAATATCTAAGGAAAGAGTAAAAACCCCTTTTTATTTATGGTTAACTGTGATTCGATTGTATTTATACATTTTTGGGATATTGGTGGAAGAGTATTAAGGATTTTATTCATGTTATCACTGATCCATAATGTTATTTAAAAATTTACAAGTTTTAGTTCTAGGTTTAGCAGCTGACAGAAAACCCAGGATTTGGGTTCTGTCGCTCGGCGGTCGACCGACGCGGTCGACCGCTGAGCTCGAGTCAGGGCTCCGGTCGACCGCGACTTTGTTTCGGTCGACCGCGTCATCTTTCCGGTCGACCGCGACACCAATTCGGTCGACCGCGAAAAAATTTCGGTCGACCGAAATGTCTGGCGGGCGACCGCCAAATTTTGTATCAGAGTTCGGTCGACCGGATCGGTCGACCGCCGACCCCTCTGCTGCAGATTCCCAGTTTTGGTGTATTTGAGTATTTTTACTCCTATTCGGGGGTTTGTTTGGATTATCTGACCTGGTTATTAGTCCCACCATGTGGCCATGCATGATAGATGACCTGAGGGTATAAATTTGGGGCATATACACTGATTTGGTTATGAAACTGATAAGTAGATTTCACTACATGCATTGTAGCGATCTTATACAAATTCTACAGTCCTCGTGTTGGACTATAATCCATAAGAAGTCCTCGTGTTGGACTCTAATCCCTCGCAGTCCTCGTGTTGGACAAATTGACACTTATTCCATGAGTTTGGAAAACTACGATAGTTAGTTCTTGTATCGGACATGGTTCTTAACCCTGCTTGTGATTATTGTACCACATTTCACAACATACTGATTATGTAGATTTGGTATGACACTTATGAAGGATTGACACAATATTCATGTAATAAATATTGTGATATTCACGTTGACTATGTTACAGCACTGTAATTATGCTCTGGCGTTTGTTGAGTTCCTTTTATCATTGTTATTGTACTAGAACCTTGGGTTTGGTATTTAGGAGTTTATAATTTGAGATGTAAGGTATATACATGAGGGTTTCCTTGTTTAGATTATTTCGCTCGACGTACCTATTCTCGTGTTGTAAATTCTTAAATACTAAAACCCTTATTTCGTAAGATCAATGAGTTTAGATCTATTTATATATTATCTGTATTTTCATAACAACGAGCCCTTTTCCCTTGGGGTTGGTTGTGATGTTACTCGCTAGCGCTTTGATGCTCGTTGTCCCTCCCCCTTTCAGGTCACGAGCCAGGAGCACGGAGTGTCACAGGTTGATAGCGGATCACTTTAGTATTCAGCTTTACATTTTAGCTATGTATTATGTATCTTGGGCTCCACTGTAGTTGATGATTAGACATTTGAGGACTATTTCATAGAAGTTATAAAGGCTGTGTGCCTTATTTCCTTTTCGTCAGATATTTGTATTTGAGACTTGTTTAGTACCCCAGTTTATTTATTCTGATATTGTTTATGTATTCCCATTTGTTGGATGATGAGATATCTATTTGATCATTTAGATTTCATCAGTTATTCGAGTATTATCTTTTATCTGCTTTTGTACCTACACCTGTTATTGATTCTACTAGATAGATGTTAATTGTGATGGTAAAACATGTTATTGCACGGTGTGGTGCATGGCATGTTTGACATTCTTGGTTTCACCTTGGACTGCAGCTTTGTGTGAACCCAGGGGCGTCACAGTTGGTATCAGAGCTCTAGTTCCAGTATCCTTAGGATCATCCTGTGTCGAGTCGTGGAGCTAGGATAGAGTTTCTTAGGATTCATGTATAGAGTCCGAAAGGATTTCCTAGTATGAGTGAGGACGATATATGCGTATATCTCAAAAATTTGAGAATATATTTTTTTTATGACAACTATTTTATATAGATTCAAAGTATTTGTGTGAATACTATATGTTGTGAAAATTTCAATTTGATACGCTATTTATAAAGGCCTATTTGACTCATGGAATTTTTTTTATTCTTCTTACCATCAGGAGAGAGATGGCAGGACGAGGTAGGCCCCGTACCAGGAGAGCTAGCCAGGCGGAGTCACGGCAGACTCTACCTGAGCAGCAGTCAGCTCAGCCCGAGCAGGAGCAGGCACCACCAGAGCCGCAGCAGGCTCCTCAGTATCTGGTGGACCTCATGGCCCCTCTTATTGCTCGGATGACAGCTATCGAAGAGATGGTGATGACTCATATAGCACCACCGACACCGCCACCACCACCACCAGTAGCTCAGCAACAGGGAATACCGGCCGTTCCTGTTAGAGAGAGACCCCCAGAGGCCACACCTGCAGCTATTCCTTTAGCGGTTCCAGACAGAGCCACAAAGCAGGAGACTTGGCTCCGTATGGTAGAGAGATACCAGAAGATGAGGGCACCGGAGTTCCAGGGGTCACCAGACCCTCTTGCAGCCCATAAGTGGAAGGAGGATGTGAGCAACATTCTCGACATACTCGGTGTAGACTCAGTCCAGAAGCAGAGATTGGCATCTTACAGCCTGAAGGGAGATGCCGGGAGATGGTATCGACTCCAGTTTACTCCAGATCAGAGGATGACCCTCACATGGGAGGACTTTATCTACTTCTTTGATGGCCAGTATATTTCTTCCGTAGCACGGACTGGGAAGGAGCTCGAGTTGTCCCGATTGACTCAGGGGGACATGTCAGTGGCTGATTTTGAGAGCCGGTTCATAGAGCTATTGCACTTCACGGGCATGTGGCAGACGGGAGAGCGTCAGGCCCAGATGTTCTTAGCCGGGCTTCGCCCAAATCTCCGACGATACCTCGTGTCGAGGAGATTTTATTCAGTCAGGGAGGTGGCTGAGGCTGCCACTTCTCAGGAGATTGAGACTTCTATGTTTTAGAAGGACAAGGAGGGGAAGGCTAAGACAGGACAGAGCAGTGATAAGGGCAAGAACAAGAGAGGTTTTTCTGGACATCAGCAGTAGCATCAGGGCCCTTATAAAAGGGGACCCCAGCAGGATCAGAGAGCGCATCAGCAGCGCAAGTTCCAGGGGTCTTGTTTTAACTGTCACAAGGTCGGGCACCAGGCATCGGAGTGTCGTAGTGCACCAGCAGGAGCCCAGCAGGGCAAGGGTCCGAACCAGCAGCAGCAGCAGCGCCAGCAGGGCAGAGGTCAGGGCCAGCAGAACAGGCTCGATGCACAGCCAGCAGCTCAGAGGACTGAGGGACAGATTCGGGCAGTTCAGGATGTTTCTCAGGGACAGATTATCCCCTATTCTCCAGCACCATCAGCAGAGCAGTCTTCAGCCACGGACAGGGTATATGCAGTGGTTCCTCGTGATCATGGAGCTAGCGGAGCTGTTGTGGAGGGTACGTTCTTTGTGAACTCTCTTCCCGCCTGTATTCTTTTTGATTCGGGAGCTTCGCATTCATTCATCTCGCATGCATTTATGACTAGACTCCAGCTCGTAGCTCAGCCCCTAGACACCCCTCTATCTGTTTCCACCCCTTTAGGAGAGGTATCGCTTCTGGAGAGCGTTTGTAGGAGGTGTGCCGTCAGTCTAGACGAGTCGGAGTTTGTAGTGGATTTGATAGTGTTGCATATGTCCGAGTTCGATGTCATCCTTGGTATGGATTGGTTGTCTTCCTACCATATTAGTATTGACTGCTTTACGAAGACAGTCAAGTTGCGGGCGTCCGATGGGTCCGAGATGATTGTAGCCACCTCTCAGGGCAACCGATTTGCGGAGTCATTTCTGGCATACATCGAGGAGGTGATGCGACGGGATGAGGGTGCTGAGTTATTGGAGACTAGAGTTGTCTCAGAGTATCAGGATGTCTTTCAGGACATACCTGGGTTACCTCCTGTGAGAGAGGTTGAGTTCTGTATCGAGTTGCAGCTAGGCACAGCCCTGATATCCCGCGCACCCTATCGTATGGCACCAGCTGAGATGAGAGAGCTGCAGACCCAGTTGGATGAGTTGCTAGCTCAGGGTTTTATTCGTCGGAGTCATTCTCCGTGGGGCGTGCCGGTCCTCTTCGTGAAGAAGAAGGACGGCAGCATGAGATTATGCATAGATTATAGAGTTGAACAAGGTCACGATCCGAAATAGGTACCCACTACCTAGGATTGATGACTTGTTTGACCAGCTGTAGGGAGCACAGTATTTGTCAAAGATTGATCTTCGTTCTGGCTATCATCAGTTGCGGGTTCGGGAGATGGATATTCCTAAGATCGCTTTTCTTACTCGATATGGATCCTTCGAGTTCTTGGTCATGCCATTTGGGTTGACCAATGCTCCCGCGGTATTCATGGATTTGATGAACCGGGTTTTCTGTCCCTTCTTAGATCAGTTTGTGATCGTCTTCATCGACGATATCCTCATTTACTCGAGATCGGAGGCAGATCATGAGGAGCACCTACGGATAGCGTTGAGGACTCTTCAGGAGCATCAGTTGTATGCTAAGTTCAGCAAGTGCGAGTTTTGGCTTTCAGAAGTCAGATTTCTTGGGCATGTTATCAGTAGAGAGGGCATAGCAGTGGACCCAGCTAAGGTCACGGCAGTTCTTGATTGGGAGCCACCGAAGACGGTGTCAGAGATTCGCAGCTTTTTGGGCTTAGCTGGATATTATAGGAAGTTCATTCAGGACTTCTCGAAGATTTTGACTCCGATTACACACCTTACAAAGAAGGGTGTATAGTTCATATGGAGCAGGGAGTGCCAGAAGGCCTTTGATATTTTGAAGGCTAAGTTGACTACAGCGCCGGTTCTGACTATTCCGAGCAGCGACAGGACATTCGTGGTGTATACGGATGCATCATTGGCGGGCTTAGGAGGCGTATTGATGCAGACTCAGAGGGTAGTAGCTTATATCTCACGGCAGTTAAGGGTACATGAGCAGAACTACCCCACTCATGACTTGGAGTTAGCAGCAGTGGTGTTTGCATTGAAGTCATGGAGGCACTACTTGTATGGAGTGCAGTTTGAGCTATTCACAGACCATCAGAGTCTGAAGTACCTCTTTTCTCAGAAGGAACTCAATCAGAGGCAGAGGAGATGGATTGAGTTTATCAAGGACTACGAGTTCGCGATTCAGTATCACCCAGGGAAGGCGAACGTCGTAGCAGATGCTTTGAGTAGGAAGCGCCGACATCGGGTTGCGGCTTTGAGGTGTTCATTGCACAGAGATCTTATCACTCTTAGCCAGTTTGACTTTAGACCCGAGATTGGAGGGACCAGCGCATTCTTGGGGGCTATGTCAGTGCAGCCATCTTGGAGTGGTAGGGTTGTCAGAGCACAGTTGGAGGACTCTTGGATTCAAACCCGTAAGGGGGAGATTTCCAAGGAGCCTAAGACTGATTGGACCATTGGAGAGGATGGAGGTCTACGGATGAAGGGTAGATTGGTTATGCCAGCTAGTGCAGAGCTGAAGAGGGAGTTGTTTGATGAGGCGCACCGTACTCGGTACACAGTACATCCAAGGACTACCAAGATGTACAAGGACCTGAAGAGGTGATTCTGGTGGAGTGGTATGCGGAGAGAGATTGCAGATTATATAGCTAGATGTTTTACCTGTCAGCAGGTGAAGGCAGAGCACCAGAGACCAGCAGGGACCCTTCAGCCTTTGCCTATTCCGGAGTGGAAGTGGGCAGATATTTCCATGGATTTTATTGTGGGATTGCCGAAGTCGAAGAAGGGGAATGATTCAGTTTGGGTGATAGTGGACCGGTTGACGAAGTCAGCCCATTTCATCCCAGTGAGGACCACTTATACAGCTGAGACTTATGCCAGGATCTTCATTCGGGAGATAGTTCGACTTCACGGAGTACCGGACACGATTGTATCGGATCGAGGATCGGTGTTCACTTCCTATTTTTGGAGGAGTTTCCAGGACTCATTCGGCAGCACACTATCTTATAGCAGTGTATTCCACCCCCAGACGGATGGCCAGACGGAGAGGGTGAATCAGGTATTGGAGGACATGTTACGGGCATGTGTCATTGACTTCCAAGGCAGTTGGGAGGATCATATTCCACTGGTAGAGTTCGCTTATAACAATAGTTATCAAGCAACGATCGGTATGGCCCCATATGAAGCATTGTACGGGAGACCTTGTAGATCACCGATATGTTGGGCCGAGCCGGAGGACAGCTTGATGCTTGGGCCAGAGTTAGTGAGGCAGACTACTGAGAAGGTAGCCTTGATCAGAGAGCGGATCTTAGCCGCTCAAAGCCGGCAGAAGAGCTATGCAGATAAGAGACGAAGACCACTAGAGTTTCAGATTGGAGATTTGGTTATGCTTAAGGTGTCGCCTATGAAAGGCGTGCAGCGATTCGGGAGGCGAGGGAAGCTTGCACCAAGATATATTGGACCTTTCCAGATTCTAGAGCGCATTGGAGCCGTATCTTACAGACTAGATCTCCCCGCATCTATGTCTAGTATTCACAACGTGTTCCATATTTCTATGCTCAAGAAGCACTTGCATGATGAGGAGCAGCAGCGAGTATTGGATGCACCGGAGATTGAACTTCAGGATGATTTGACTACTATTGAAATTCCGGTTCGCATTCTTGCCAGAGAGGACAAGAGGCTTAGGAACAAGGTAATTCCCTTGGTAAAAGTTCAGTGGAACCGAGGAGGCATCGAGGAGATTTCTTGGGAGCGCGAGGAGGACATGCGTCGTGATTACCCACACTTGGTTGAGGAGGTAAATAAATTCTTGTTTTGATTTCATGTCTTTGGTTATGTGCATAACTTTGGTTATGTTTACACTTAACACTATAATGAGAGTACTTTCGCTTAATTTTTAATCTTTTTGGAACACATGGTATATGTATGGGGGGTTCCTTGTTTGGATTTTTCACCCGATGTACTAGTTCCACCAGATTAGGATTTGAGCGAGAATATTATCATTTTAGATCGTTAACTATAAATATCTCTATAAGGTTATATAAGAGTTCATATTGCAAGTTCGTATGATTTCCGAATTTCGAGGACGAAATTCTTTTAAGGGGGGAAGAATGTAAAACCCCGAAAAATTCTGTAGTATATATGTATATATATGTGTGAATTATTAATTGTAGATAATTCCCTTGTGATGAATAACTATATAAACATAAGATATATATATTTATCTGTGTTTGGGAACCCAGCAGGTGTTTACAAGTGAGAGAAATTGAGTGAGTTGGCGATCAGCAGGTAAAATGCCATCAGCAGGCATTTTTGTGCTGATCGGTCGACCGACGCGGTCGACCGGCGCGGTCGACCGATCAGCGATCAGAGAGTTTTTACAGGTTTTGGTTTCGGTTTTAGTTGCTGGGCTTTTGGGTTTCGGGTCGGGTTGGGGAGTTGGTATTTATACCAACTCAACCCAAGAGAGCTCTCACCACCTCAGACGTAAACCCTAGCCCCATTTTCTCTCTTCTTTCTCAAAAACCCTAATTTGGACCTGGTGATTTTGGGGAAATCTGGAGGAGCTGCTTTGGGGTTTGCAGATCATGTAGAAGGAGATCCTCAGCGGGAGTCTTAGCAGCAACCAAGGCGAGTAATTTCTCGCCCAACCCCCACCCCTTTTAGTTTAAATGAGTTTTTGTTGGATTTTATTGAGCCAAATTCGTATTTTTGAATAATTAACAGATTACTATGGCATGGGATATGGATTTGGGTTTCCTATCTGTTTTAAAACTCACCAATGATTTTGATAACGGATCTAGATCTGAAATATCTAAGGAAAGAGTAAAAACCCCTTTTTATTTATGGTTAACTGTGATTCGATTGTATTTATACATTTTTTGGGATATTGGTGGAAGAGTATTAAGGATTTTATTCATGTTATCACTGATCCATAATGTTATTTAAAAATTTATAAGTTTTAGTTCTAGGTTTAGCAGCTGACAGAAAACCCAGGATTTGGGTTCTGTCGCTCGGCGGTCGACCGACGCGGTCGACCGCTGAGCTCGAGTCAGGGCTCCGGTCGACCGCGACTTTGTTTCGGTCGACCGCGTCATCTTTTCGGTCGACCGCGACACCAATTCGGTCGACCGCGACAAAATTTCGGTCGACCGAAATGTCTGGCGGGCGACCGCCAAATTTTGTATCAGAGTTCGGTCGACCGGATCGGTCGACCGCCGACCCCTCTGCTGTAGATTCCCAGTTTTGGTGTATTTGAGTATTTTTACTCCTATTCGGGGGTTTGTTTGGATTATCTGACCTGGTTATTAGTCCCACCATGTGGCCATGCATGATAGATGACCTGAGGGTATAAATTTGGGGCATATACACTGATTTGGTTATGAAACTGATAAGTAGATTTTACTACATGCATTGTAGCGATCTTATACAAATTCTACAGTCCTCGTGTTGGACTATAATCCATAAGAAGTCCTCGTGTTGGACTATAATCCCTCGCAGTCCTCGTGTTGGACAAATTGACACTTATTCCATGAGTTTGGAAAACTACGATAGTTAGTTCTTGTATCGGACATGGTTCTTAACCCTGCTTGTGATTATTGTACCACATTTCACAACATACTGATTATGTAGATTTGGTATGACACTTATGAAGGATTGACATAATATTCATGTAATAAATATTGTGATATTCACGTTGACTATGTTACAGCACTATAATTATGCTCTGGCGTTTGTTGAGTTCCTTTTATCATTGTTATTGTACTAGAACCTTAGGTTTGGTATTTAGGAGTTTATAATTTGAGATGTAAGGTATATACATGAGGGTTTCCTTGTTTGGATTATTTCGCTCGACGTACCTATTCTCGTGTTGTAAATTCTTAAATACTAAAACCCTTATTTCGTAAGATCAATGAGTTTAGATCTATTTATATATTATCTGTATTTTCATAACAACGAGCCCTTTTCCCTTGGGGTTGGTTGTGATGTTACTCGCTAGCGCTTTGATGCTCGTTGTCCCTCCCCCTTTC
>BQKN01066619.1:626756-655193 GCA_022839385.1 Asparagus kiusianus | reverse complement strand
TTGACTGGGGGTGTCATAAATTGATACCTGAATGTTAACAATGAGAAGTGATGGGACTTTATTGTGAGTCTTGACATGGGGAAGCTCAATGTACTGAGGGGTCAAGGGTTGACCAACATCCTAGTGTCGGTTTCTCGACAGGGCAACATGGGACTGTTAGTCCTCTTCTTGGGTGGAATAAGTATCTCGTAGCAGCACCTACTACATTAAAACATAATCAATGATGTTTGGCTATGTAAGATTAGGTTATGTGAATAAGTAATTAGATTAAAAATCAATGATGTTTAAAACATAATCAATGATGTTTGGCTATGTAAGATTAGAACATAATCAATGATGTTTGGCTATGTAAGATTAGGTTATGTGAATAAGTAATTAGATTAAAAATCAAAGTGCATCACACTAAGATATTCTAGACCCTAATCGTAATCTATTCATGATACATTAAATTGTGTTGGCAGGACCCCTACCTATAATCTGGAAATAACTAAAATGTCCCCGTGAAAGTAAGAACAATCAATAGGGAAGAGTATGTTGCTTGTAAATGTCAAATGACTAAATTGGGTATTTTTCTTCTTTCAAAGATATTTTAATTATTTGCTAATAACAGTTAGGGATTTGGTGAGAGAAGTTTAAAGCTTAGAGGGGCTTTGTGAGACAATGCGAAGTTCATGTTGATTTGTGAGATACAGGTTATGTGCAAAACCACAGAGGTTCAGAGGAATTTTGTAAAATTTTGTGAAATTAACCTTTCTCTTGAAGAAAAGTTAAAGAGTTAGAAAGATGTGGATAAATTGCAAGCAAAAGACATGGAATTTACAGAATTGATCACCAGCTTCCATCATCATCAGAATCAGACTCCGCTAGAATGCTGAAAGAATCGAACCATGATTCCTCTTGACACAGCTCTGAAATTAAGTAGATAAATTTATACTCACAACGGCATACGAATTTTTATGTACAGAATTTTTATGTTACTCCCCAACCATCCTCTTGTGGCTACATAATCATCGTCCCTGCATTTCTTTGATCATTGCACCTTCTTACTCCACCAGCCCCTCCATCAACCTACAGCGGGGCACCGAAAGTCATCGATTGTTCACTCCTCCGCCCGCCACAAGCGACGCCTAAGTCCAAAGAAAAATTGTTCTTATTCTCGTAGCTTACCCCACACTTCAACTACCAAAACATGACACAAAGGCTATTACGCCTCCTACTTGATGATAAAACCAAATAAATAAATTTGTCACGCTCCACTCTCAATCAAAACTATAGAAACATGCAATTTTTAATTAAGAGAAAACTTAAGTGCAAATACACTAAACAAAACGTGCAGCCAGAGTTTAACGTCGATCCTTAGGATCCGATGGGCTGGGGAGGCCCTGTTGAGGTGCTGGGGAGACACCGGCGCTGGGGTGGTGCTAAGGTAATGATGGGGCGATGACGGCTCTGGGGCTGGGGCGGCGCTGGCAGGGCGGACGCTGGTGGCGCTGGCGATTGGGCTCTGGTCGACGTTGGAGGCGCTAGCACGAGATGACGGCGGAAGAACTGGGACGCTGACACAAATTAGGGCTTATTAATTTGTTTATTGGTTGCGGTTAGAGGAGGTTTGGGTTTGGGTTTGGGTTTGGATTCTTTATACTATTTTGATTAAATACTCCTGTTATGATTAGGGGACCTATTAATGAAGGTAATATACTCTTTCATCTTTCAGGAGACCCAATAACAACGGTATTAGAACCAAATTAACGAAGGGATTAGAAAGCCGTTATCCCATCTCACATCATTTCTCTAATAATTGTGATAACTCGATGAAGGGCTTTAAAACCGTCGTTATTTTACACACATTAATGATGGTTAACTGGTCCCTTCGCTAATTTTGGTCGTTAAATACCCGATTTCTTGTAGTGTGAAGAATGGATTTTTCAAGTAGGAGAATATGCTTGCGAAGAAGGCGAAGTTCGGGAGAGCTCATTGATGGTGGTTTGATCTCCAAGTGGGAGATTGTTGGTCTTGAGAGTGGAGACCCAAATCTAGAATCAAAATCAAGAATTGCATGAAAATTCAAGACATGCCATGGGTGTGGTCTGCGCCACACCAGGGTGTGGCAGAATCTGTCCTGTCTGCCATGGGTGTGGTCTGCGTCACACCAAGGTGTGGTAAAATCTGCCCTGTTTGCCATGGGTGTGGTCTGCGCCACACCAGGGTGTGACAGACTCGTTTTAGAATTCTAATCTGTTTGGGATTGTGTTTTGTTATAAATAGAAACACGTCCCTTTAGGGTTTAAGAGAGAAAAAGAGCACGAAAAGAAGGGGGTTTTGAGGGCTCTTTGAGGTTAGAAATCTTAGAGAGAGAGAGGCCAATAGCAAGCATTGTAATCTTCTTCAAGTAATCAAAGAATTGTGTGGTGTGGCTCCCGTGGACGTAGGCACGTTGCCGAACCTCGTTAAATCTGGTGTGTTCTTTCTTGTTTACTTTCCTACAAGTTTTTATCTTTGATTTGTGGTGAATTTCTTTCTTGCTCAACTCTCAAACAGAAGATCCGAAAGGGTACGGATTTGATTTGATTATTTCGAATCCCCAACAAGCTTTTACCCGAAGCCCAAAGATTTGCCTCATTTTATTTTTAAACACAAACCAAGTCTCTTTTTGACTCCTCAATTTCTCTATTTTCTTTTGTTTTTATTGACTTTAAACCAGAATTTTAATCCCCAATTTTTTTTATCTTGCTCACTTATCAAAAAAACCTATAAGCCCAGAATTTTACCCTATTTGCTTTTAAACGCGCTAAAGTCATTTTTGGACCTAAGCCAAAAATTTTACCCCATAAAGTTTAAAACTCACTAACTCTCCAAAAAGATTTTTATCCAACAAACTCAATGTTTTACTTCAATTTATTTAAAACTCAATCACTTCCAAAATTACTTTTACACCCACAAACTTTACCGAATTACTTTTAAACTTATCTTGTATTAATTTCAACCGTTTGGTATGTGGTGAAAGTTGGTGGATGGTGTGAGTTATTAAGTTCTGATGTAACTTTGAAATATTTTTATAGATGCCTATATGATATATTTTTTATCCAAATACTTTAACCGTTATTCTTTTTGACAACACAAATATTGCCACATTGCAAACTGTATATGAGTCTTTGGCCTACAAACCCAAAATTTTACACTCATTTATTTTTTATTCAAACTAGTATTTAGACCCGTGCAAAGCACGGTTCCTAAACGATTTTCTGTAAATATCGAACATGTAACCAAAATAAATATTTTTATACAGTAAAGCAACTGCAGAATGCATATGTTCTCATATGAACATGGTTATATATTGGTGCCATAAAACTGTCAAGTTCTCATACGAACATGCTTATATATTGGTGTCATATAACTATGAGTTCAATATTCTTAAATAAATTCATTCATGACATACCTCAAGTGTAGCACAATCCGCATCTCGTAGAAAAAGGACTAATAGAATGAAACTGAGTGTCAAAGATAAGTAATATCATATTCAAATATCTCATATATCAAACAATAAACTAAATGAAATTAATCCCAAGAATAAACTTTGAATCAAACCAATACAAACTCCCGTAAAAACAATTACAAAACAGTATAAAACTCATAACATAATTGAAATGTGAGGCAAGGTCGGCCATGAAATCATGCTTCTAAAGGCGAAGAAGGAGATGAAGATGCAGAGCTTCTTGTTCAGAGGAAGGAGGAGCGAGGGAGTTTATTGGATAGACATCAATAAACATCAATAAAAACAGAAATTGAAGTAAAATTTAATGTCAAACAACTTCGAAAAACTGATATTTTCTCTTTAATTTAATAGAACACATGATTTGCTAACAAACATTGATAACAATTAGGACTTTTAAAGTAACTTAAAATATATTTTGTCATTTATCCCATTGCAATCAAATCCTAAAATTGCAAGCAACATGCAATTGATAATTTGAAGGAAAACATTACCTACATTTCGAAGTCCTAATTATGGAATACAACCAATGTATAAAACTTGATAATTCAATGGCAAGCAAGACTATCAGGTCAAACATAAAAACAATAACTTATGTGTAGTACTGTTGAAAATGGGATACACTTAATAAGATGGATAGTCACCACTTTCTGAGTGGCTCTGAACTCACTGTCAACCATCAACAAATACAAACCTTTTGTGACCTAGAGGGCTAAGAACTTGATCCTTGACTAAAATTTCAATCTGAGTTCAATATTTGTCCGTAGAAAACTTCACTTTAGCTATAAAATTTGGTTTGAGTGTGTGCATCATCATCATGAAAATGAACTATCTCATAGTTAACTTCACAGGTTCAATGTTTTTCCAGTTACATGTCATCTAGTAAGAATGTTTAATGTGAGTATTTTAGGTCATCCAACCATGTTACATCTCAGATGACATAATTCTTTTACTTCATGCATTAATTTCCTAGATCCTCCAAGCTCAGATCTTCCATGTATCTATAATTATTACTGTTCAATAAAAGAATTCCATTTAGCAGTTTGAACAATGTTGCCTCTTTCTTTTACAAACAAAAACAAATGTTTTTGAGTGTTGTTTATACTCTTCAATTGTTTATCAGTTCAATTTGTAAACATAACTTCAATTATATAGCTATGAATCTCTTTTTTTCCATGATGGTACTACCAGCTAGTTCAATACTACTATGTAATAGGAAATGAATTCTCCCATGAAAGTATAACATGCTTAAAAAATCCAATTATCAAGACATACCTGCTGCCTCCAGTTCAAGATAGACGCTCTTAAAGAAGAAACGAAATCTGAGGTTCATGGGGTCATTTATTTCAACAATGACACCCCTATGATTGTTATCAGATGCTGTGAGCAAATCAACGTCCCCTTTACCTGTAGATTCAGGCGTCACAACTGATGAATTTTTAGAAACACAACTGAATTTGTTGTTCAGCTGGCTTCTTCCACTGATCTTAAAACCTGGTGGAATCAACGAAGGAAAAGGTGAAACATGATAGTTCAGTTAATTCTAGAAAATCACATTCCATTGGGAGTTTCTTTGGATAATGTTTAAGTAAATTTTGTTATATTTAGATTAAAGACTTTACAGAATTGACATTGAAACCCGCGCTTAGATAGTAATGTGCTGGATCAAGATTACACGCGGGCATAATCTGCAAACTTCAAGCATCAATTATTGCTCAGAGATATTCTCCCTACAAAATAGTGTTTGATGCTAAGATGAATTAAAACAAACAATACCATCCTTAATTTCACTAAAAGATACTAACTTGACTGATAATCCAACAAAAAACACCTAATTCACTAAACTAACCTCGCACTCTCCTCCAAACGATCATTAATCACTTCAGCATCTTATCAATAAATTCATGAAATTGAAAGTATCAGCATAATAATCCTAAACCCAAAACTCGAAGATTAAAATGCGAATCGAACCTCCCTATATCATCAAGTTACTAAATTTTACAAAAGTTTAGCATCTAAAACACGTTATACATCTCGGATTGCCAACAACAGAGCGAATGGATTCTTATCGGATCTTGTTCCAAGATCCGATAAGATTTCGATTCAGACAGAGGTAGAGACTTGCGTTCCCAAATCGGAGCATCATAGCTCGGCATCCAATCATCGAGGCGCTCAATAGAGAGGTTACTGGAAACCCTAACCCTAATTTCCCTCTTCCCGTTCCTCTCTGATGTCACCGCCGCCGCCGCAAACAGAACCGGAATGAGCTGGTGGAAGGCGTCGGTGATAAGAGACGACGATGAGCAGAACAGCGAGGAGGTGGAGAGAGCCTTGGGGATGGACGACAACATCCCGGACACTTCTGGAGAGTTCTTTCAGAAGGGGGAATGTGAGAGGGGGGCCCCCGACACCCCGGGCCGGCATCCCGGGGGGGGGGTGGTGGTTTTCCAAAAAAAAAGAGTGAGAAGGAGGGAGAGAGAACATGGTAACGTGGGAAGTTTGGGCATAGGAGAACGTGGGAGTACAATCATAGAGAAGAGTAGTGGGTGTAGGTATGAGGTGGATCCTTGTCATTGGACCACTTAATTAGGATTTACTGTTCATAGAAGCTTTTCATTGTTCTCCTTTAGTAATAAAGAAGTAGATACTTCAACTGGCTTTTTTTTTTCTGACAACACTAACGTTGCTGCATTGTCATCTGTATATGAGTTTTTGCCATATAAACCCAAAGTTTTACTCTCATTTATTTTGAAACTAGTCCACTTTCCAAAATGGGGTTTTGCCTATAAATCCAAGGACAAGGATTTACCACTATTAGTGTTTAAACTCACTCACTTCCAAAATCTCTCTTGGACCCAAAATATTTCGCCTGATTATTTTTAAATGTGTTGAGTATTTCAACAAATATATGTACTGTGTAAGTTATTGTCTTTTTTTTATAACTTTATATACTATCATTCTAAGTGGTTAGATATACGATGTATTTTTAAGTCCAATGTTTAAACATATTTTTGTCTTTTTCCACTCTAATAGTGTAGCAAATCGCGGGGCAATTTTGCTTGTTGAAATTTAACCTTTCCCTATACAAGAGGCAAAGTAGTTTAGCTTTTGGGTGTAAACTGTAAAGGACAAAAAAAAAGGATGTCTCCCATTTTTTGAGCTGATAATGAGCTTATTTAGCCGAGATATTTTTGCTCATGGTTGAATCTGCGAGTTAATTGTGGACCGAAAATTAGTACTCAAGATAAAAATCTCCGGTTACGCCTTACACAGAAAATGTCGCATAGGAACCGACCATAAACGTGCTAGAAATGTATAAAATATAAAATGGATAGTAGTTATTGGTATCATGTGTTTTTCTAAGGTCGCGTTTGTTTTTTATCCTGAGATCAGGGGTTTTTGTATACCTCAGACTTTATTACCGAGATCGTATTATCCTGAGATTATTTCAATCCAATCTCTTATGTTAACTAACACCCGAACTAGCTTAAAATAGTGCTGACTATTGTTTATTTTTTAGGGGATCATAACCATTCAAACTAAAATTGTAACCAAAAATGACATTTCTATCCTGAAGACAACGATATTTTATTAATGTACGTATTTTTTGGGAGGAATTATTTTTTAAATATTTAGGCATGACATTATCTAAAACCTGGATATGCCACCATGTATCTATTATGATACAATAATATGTCATTCATTTAACTCGACATAGTCATAAAAAACTTTAACATCTATATCTATCTATCTCTATATCTGTACTATATATAAAAGAGAATTGCCTTGTCAAAATTTTTAATTTCTATTTTTACCCTTTTAAGTTTGATAATTCTCAGATATGTCCTTAGTTATAATTAATCATTCACTAATTATATTTAACCTCTTATTAATTATACATTTTCTCACTTTTTCAAAACTTTTGGTCACAATATTATTTTATTATTTAATTATGTTATTTAATAGAAAATTTGAAATTTTCTCTAAGTTATCTTTACATAATATTTAAAATTCTAGAAAAATTAAAAATAATAAAAATTCATTAGGGTTATGCCTTACACTTTTGGGTTTCACCTCTTATGGAGGACTACCTGTTACCTACATATTATTATCCTTTTACAGGTATGATAATCATGTGAAGAACAATTTGCATTTATTATAATTGTAATAGTATTGATAGTATAAAGATTTTAATAGTAGTTTTAAATTAATAAAGTACAATGTAATTTAATAATTATACAATTTAGTAAATTATTTACTAATAGTGTAATAAACTAGTTATTAAATTAAAATGTAGCTACTAATAATATTATAATTATGAAAAGTATATATTATTATATTTAGAAGAGAAGAAACTATTTAATATATTATAATTATTTTACTAAATTATTAATAAATTATAATAATTATTCAAATTATAATAATTAATTATATAATTATTTTTACACAGTTTTATCGTACCATTTATTCATCTAAACAAAATTATAATAGTTCAGATTTTATAGTGCTATACGAGTCACTAATGTGCACCCTGTGCAAAGGACGGTCCCCTATTTTTTTAACCACTGCATTTTATACTTGCCTCCCTCTAAGTTTTAATATATTTGATTTAATTATTGTATGCTTAACATTAAAAATCATATCTACTTCTTTATACTTAAAGAATATCCAAGATTTAATACATTTGATTTAGAAATCATATTTACTCTTCTATACTTAAAGAAGGATCCAAGCTTTGATACATTTGATTTGCTATTGTTTATAATAAAGTAATATTGTAGCATAAATAGTAACTTCAAGTATGGAGTAGCAGATTTTATATATTGTTTATGCTATAGTAAATTACTGTACATGAACAATGACTTTGAGTGCAGATGACCATATTTTATTTGCTGTAATTTTTTGGATTCTCCTTTAAGTATAGAGGAGTAGATTTCAATTTTTGCGGCCAACAAAAAAAATTTAAAAATATAAAATAAAACAAGTATGCTCTTGTGCAAAGCATGTGCACTATACTAGTTTAAATAAACATGAAATTAGATGTTAGTGCTAATTAAGTCTCAACCGTTTAGGTAAAGACGAATCCGTGCTCTTTTTTTTTTATGCATGATCTGATTATTTTTCAATTTTGTTGATAATGTAATAGTGTAATTAAATGTGAATGCAAATATAGCACATGCTAGAGAATCAAGAAATCACTGTACAAATTGATGCATACGCGAGAGAATCAAACTAAACGTCATCCATTTGGTTATTTGATTAACATAAGTCATGTGGTCTGGAGGGATTCGATCAAAGATCCTAACTATTACAAAAAAAATATTATCCGAAGTATAGATTGAACACTATTCATGCTAAGTGGAGATGCAAATCACGGAGCTCTCCCTACGTAATGGCTCGGAAATCTCATGCCAGGAGAACACAGACAGAATGATGAACTTGACAATTATAATAACTGCATGGTTCACTAATTTCCAGCAAATAATTTATTTTGAATGCGCGCGGCAGAGAGAACCTTGCGGAGAAAAAGTCGCGTGAAGCGGTGGATAAGAAACAGCCAAACCAAACATCTCGGTAACTAACTCATAAATAATAAACGGGATTGTTAGGACATTTCCCTGCTTCTCAGAAATTGAGAATTACGTATCATGTGAACGGGCACTTTTTGATCCCTCTTTTTCCCTACTAGTAATGCGTGTGCTTTGGCACGTGAACGTATACGTTCGTGTAAGTATTGAATTTTTTTATTGAATAGTAAAATTAAGTGTTAGTAAATAAAATTATATAATAAGATTATCTAAAAAGAAATGTATGAATTAATTATTATTGTATAGTTACCGCAATTGAATGTTTTTCTTATAAAGATCGCCCGGTGCTAACCTTTTATAATAAATCCCTAAACCTAAAATTATTCTTAAAGAAACCCGTCGATTCTATAAGTTCTATTAAATATGTCTCTCTAACTCGAAAGTTATTAACTTAAGTCTAAATTAACTAAGCTGTATTAATTTTGCTAACTTTTTCCTGATGTTCTCTAAATAGTTACACTTATTACATGTAACATATTGTAATAGTTACTTCTCATTATAATTCTCTAAATTAACTAAGTTGCATTAATCTTGCTAGCTTTTCCTTAATGTTCCCTAGATAGATACACTTAATACCTGCATAGTACAATAGTTACTTCTCATTATAATTATTTAGTAGGGTAAATTACACTAAACCCTTATGAACTTTCATAATCACCCCTAATAACTTTTCTATTTTAAAGAAAACCCCTAATAGCTTTCTAAATTTTGTAGATAACCCCTATAAGTTAGAACCAAAAAATGGAATAAAGAGGCATTTTGAAAGTTATTGGGTTTGGTGTAATTTATCTAAAAGATATTGGGGGCTTTTCTAGAAAAGTTATTAGCGGTTTAGTGAATTTGAAAGTTCACATGGTTTATTTACTACAAAATGCTAAAAGTTCATGGGGTTTACTGTAATTTACCTTACTTAATATTATGATTTAGTTCAAGTAATACTATTAAAATAATAGATACAAATCTTTGTTATCTCACAAAATGTGATGAGATTCTTGATGTATATACTCTTCCATATTGGTTGATGAATAAAAGTTTTCATTTACCAAAAAAAAAATACTATTAAAATAATTATATTGTCTATATCCTATAACATGTTTATCTAAAAATTTTTTATTATGCTCTTCAATAATTTAGCACTTTAAATATTTTATAAATTTTATTATACTATCATTAACAATTAATAGTCCTATGATTAATATTAAATTTGTTTTGTAAAAAGATTAGTTTTTAATCATTACCAATTATAGATTATTTAGTATCATGTAATAATATTTGAGAAAATACTCTAACAATAATATTAAATTATTTATTTAATTTATTTAATAATATAATATTAATAAATAGTGTAATTCATAATTTATGTGATATTATTAAAATAATTACACTATGTATGCAATTAAATATTTATTCTATTTAATTTATTGCTCATTGAATTATAGTATAATTATAATAGTATTTAGTAATATGTTATTCTATTTATACTATTATTTTAATTATTTTATTATAATTCTTAAGTAATTATTATAATAATTCAATTGGTTTCTACTAACAATTGTGTATACTTGTTTTATAAACTATTTTATTGTATTATTTTTAAACAATTAATAGTTATAATACTATTGAGAATTATAATTATTTAGGAAACTGATGAGGTGTATAATTAATAAAAGATTATGTTTATTTAATGAATGATTAATTATAGATAATGATATAGTTAAAAGTTATCCAATTCATCGTATACTAGATTGGGCTATCCTCTTTTTATAGTAGTATAAATATAGATAAAAGAAGCCATCAAATGATAACAAAAACATAAGAATAATTACAGTATCTATTTTTGTTTCCTCCCCTCAAAAGATTTCTCTATTTAATTATTATTACTTTGGGCAAGCTTACTTAGGGTCATCTCCAGGACGTGGTCGTGCACGCTAGGGATCCGGTAGAGAAGAGATCATACCGCTAAGGAACATCTAGCATTGGCTGATCGCACAAGATCAATGGATATGTATTTAGGGCGGTGATTCTCCACACTTTCCTCGAGGCCGGTAAAATCGTTTCTTTTATATTCCATTCAATAAACTAAAATCTTTGACTTCTAGTCTAACAATCTAAAGACACATAGATTAGCCCCCTTTTGGGTATTAACTAATCCCTTCTTAATTAAAAATAGTTCAGTCTAGAGGAAAAAACAAACAAACATGGATTAAAAATGTGGGTCCTAATTATTTTAATATATTACTCTCACTATTGAAAAAATAGACATTGTTTAAGTGATGAAAATACAGCTTGAACGAGTGCTACAAGCAAAATTTTGGGTGTATTTGGTTATTCCTTAAAGCTGAGTCAGCATTGATCATGACCAAGTTTTTCATTGTCTTGTGTTTTCGTTATAGCTGATAGAATTAGCACATTTTAACACAATTTTTAGACTTTAAAACAAATTCTTTTCCTAATCATCATCCATGATACAACTCAAACTCAATTTAGGGTAAAATAATATCAGCATTAATCTTGACCCAACATTAAAGGGCCTGCCAAGCTGGCGCGTAGGTAATTCTCTCTTTTGACTATCTAATATATAACTGTATGTAATCTATTGTAAAGTTTTCCCTAAACTAGTCTTTTGTAAGAACTAATTACATCCTGGTACTTCTGGGTATGATATAATTACACGGCTGACCAAAAGAATCTATTTATCACACGCGTGACCTTACTATTATTGATTGTAAGAATTAGTTCTAGTCCTCACTATAACCATATCGTTGTTAGGTCTCATGTTTATGAGCCTATTATTATCTAATCTACTTTTGATGATTAACAAACAATTCCTAATCTCCTCCAAAGTATTTCAGACTCATTCCTTTATAGAGAGGTCTAGGACACTTTGGATAAGACAGGTCTAACTTATAATCCTTTTAATACTTGGTTGAATAAATCGTGTAGAAGGACCCGTAAATGGCTTCAACTCTTGACCTCTTTATCTCTCAATCTATTCAGTGCTTTGTAGAATAGCTAAGACTCTTTCAGTACTACGTTTATCGCTTGACCGTTGTCGAGATCTTGAACCGAAGCTAGAATTTGTACTTGTGAATTCAGCTTTTGTCGCCAAATTGATACCGGATTGTTTATCACTATATCAGTATTCATAAGAACACAGTTTATACTCATGTATTTTTTCGGAGTTTTCGGGAAATAGTTTAACCTCGTATACCCGTTAGGAGACAATCAGGTTATTCTTAAGAATATTCTGGGAGATATTCTCTAGAAACTTTCTGTTGAGCAGGGAAACAATTTAGACTCGTGTACCTATTGGAGTATCCGCATCGGGGTGGAAAACACCATAAAATGGTGAGTTCTGCCCGAGACAGCCATCACTGTATCGCTTAGCGAGATAGTATAAACTGTCTCGCACTAATTAGTACTGTCTCGGGCCACTGAGTCGGGGGTATAAAACCCCAACTTAGGGTTTTTTTACGAGGGTTTCACGTCGATTTTCTAGCGATCCCCAGGCAATTTTTTTACGATTTTCGACGGGTTTTTCCGCCTCTTTCCTTCTCTTTGTTTCTGATTTGGGTAGAGCTCTTGCTTGGGGGAATTTCACTCGAAGTTTGAAGGTTTGTTCTCCATCTCCCTTTTGAAATTTTAATTTTCTTTGATTCTTCCCCATGCATGCGTATTTTAGGTGTATTTTGTCATCTCTTTGTTGGTTCTAAGCCCAAAACCCTAACTTTCTTGTTGGATTTCGATAGGTATCATGTCGCCGCGAAGATCTCGAGTACCCCGAGGCCGTTCGACTGCCCAGACTACCGAGGGGGCTGATCCTGTTGCCGTTTCATATTGGGGTACACTCCTTTCACCCTTTCACAAATTTAAACATTGCATCTTGTCAATTTTATCTGTATTTATCTATCTTTGTACATAAATCCTCGTTTGTCATCCTTTGATATGCATTCGGGAAGAGCCGATATCTTCCTTTGAGGGGATCGACGCTAGAAAGTGTTTGTTTTGCTTTGAAAAAACACACTTCAGAGTATACAGGGGCAATTTTATATTATCCTACGTATTTTGAAAGGTTATGATATGCCGTTATAATGCTCGTGCATAGTAACACATACCTCTTTTATACGTGTGGTAAATGAAAGTCGTTATACCTGTTACGAGATGGTGATTCTATCTTATGGAATAAGATACACCGCCTTCTCTAAAAGTTTAGGATTATTCTTACACATTTTATGTGTACTTTTTCTTTATCAGTGCATTTTCCTTCTATAATCTTCACTGCTAGTGAGGTCACGGGCCAAAGTAGTACCACACGCTCTTACTATGAAGGAATCTCGTTAGTTGAGTCAGCTCCCCAATTCAACTCGGACTACAGCAAAGGAGCCATGGAGTTGATACGACGAGGTAGTTGTTGTGTTCTGCGACGGTTAATCACGGACGCGGCTTTAATTTTAGAGCAAGACTCAAATCAGTGTATAAGGAAACCAGATTTCCTGTTTGGTGACTCTATAAGAGACCCGGAAGTCATTTCTTGTAGACCTGCGCAGTGGTTGCATGTGAGTGGGTGAACCTTCTTGTACCTGCCTTGGATTCCTCGGGAGTATTCACTTTTGAAGTTCAGAAACTTGGCAGTTGGTCGGGAAATATTTTGGAAATTGACCGAAAACCACGAGCGTGTTCACTGTGGTTTCATTGGTAGAGAGGCCACCCCAGGTTCTAGCGACAGAGCTTCTATGCGAGGACTACACCCTGGAGTCTTAGACCAAGATAATCTGCCCCAGAATGAAAAGGCGGCACAAGCCAACACCGTGAAGAACAGGTTAGCTGTGTTGGGAAAAGAATTCCCCATCAAGAAGTTCAGATGTTATGGATGGGTCCATTATTTTGGAGATAAGTGGTGGACAAGAATGACCCAATATGTATTGAATCGCTGGGGGCGAGAATTAGCAGAGTTAGGGTTGTCAGTTCCGATTCGCGCCAGCATGTACGGTCTGCAGATCAGCGTGGATCACTTCTTCACTTTGTTTGAGATCTACAATCCCGACACCAACACTTTCTTCACCAAAAACGGGGAGCTTGGACTGCCGTTACATAAAATGATGAAGGTATCGGGGCTGCCTATAGGTGACGTTTTGTATCAAGAATTCTTCTCAACTGTCAGTCAACTGAATAGGATGAAGGATCGGTCAGTCGTGACTTATGACACCTTATGGGAGTTGACATGCCACTATCACATAGCTATGGCCGAAATGGAGACTAGAGGTAAGAAGAGATCTCCTCAGATCAGCTTGAAACAATTCGCAGATTATTTTTTTAAGAATCTTGAGAGTCGTTCGGAAGACGTGTGTAGACTATCTCCCTTGACTCCGAATGAAATCAACCGATTGTTAGAAAGAACAAACGCACAGTCTTACACCTCCCCTCAGAAGACGGCTTTCCTCATGGTACCAAATTCCGTTCTTATTTGTGGCAAGTTGGCGTTCCGATCAACTCAACTGTTCTATTAGCTGGCTTTTTAGCCATATGGTTGAAAATGTGTGTTGTCCTCCACCAACCCTCTGATGCGATGCCGATTGAAGTGTTGTATCCGACCGTTCAGTTAGCCACAGGTCGTAGGTTATCCTTACTTCCTGCAAGGGTAGCTGATATTCATAGTGGATTGCGGCAATTGGCTTCTGTGTTTACTCAAGAGGGAAAGAAACCATCCGCTGGAATATCGGTGCCGAAACTGGAATTACCATACACCTACTTGATGACCTGGTTGGTACATCATCGACCAAACTTAATGGAGACTCCTGAGACAGTAGATCCAAGCCTCTCTCTACTACAGACTCTTGAAGGTTGTAAGTGGGTCAAACATCGGTGGCTAGATATATCTAGGCAATTCAAAGTTCACAAATATTGGGAGTTCTTTCCTTGTTTCCCTCAGTTCTCCGAGACTTACAATACTACTTTATTGGATGCTGAAGAACCTAGGCAGAATCGCACGATTTTGGATGTCGGTTGCTTCAGATGGTTGATGAACATCCGAACAGGTTATCTAGTATTTCGGGTGAAGGATGTCTGTCATATCGAGCCATACTTTCCATGCCGATTTGCTCGTCAATTCGGCTATGATCAATTGTACGTCGGCAACCCGAACCGTCAACTTAGGGTTCAAGGTGGACTTATTGATGGGGCTAGAGCCTGGTTTTGGAACATCGTCGACTGTACGAATGCTGAGTTTGACCTCCTTTTAGAGACGCCTCCTTTGCAGATGACTTTTCTTTACTGTAAGTGGCTGATAGCTGCCATACCATTGCTCGAAAGATGAGGATATCCGAACTAAAGGAAGAAATAGCCTCCCGACGGGCAACAGAAGTAGTCCATGACACTGTGCTATCACCTCAAAGGAAAGAAGCTGCCGAATCATCCAGAAAGGGAAAAGAACCTACTCGCCCAGCTGATAGTGAAGAAGAGTTTGAGACTGACGAGATCGAAACTTCCGAGAGGGCGGATGAGACTGGATCAAGTTCTGAAGCAACTGAAGAAGAGATGACTGGTCTTCCGGACTCTTTTTTCGAAAGAGGATATGTAAACCCTTCTGTTGCTCACAAGGCTTAACATACTGATCCAGCTCGACCCCTAGATGCTCCAAAGAGAAGGAGGGAGAGGATCGTTATGATGCAACCTAATCGGATGACGGTAGAGGTCCTTAGTGGAGATGAAGAGGAGGAAGAAGATACAGTGCATCTTGTTCGCCGGCAAAGATCACAATCTTCGACTCAAACTCAAACCCAAGTTCCTCCCAGAACTGAGTTACGTACCAAGAAAAGATCACAATTTGGGGTTCAAGATGAAGTGCATTCACTGAAAAGACGGAAGAAAGCCGTCTCTCGACCACGTGTTCGTCTTCCTGTTTTAGAGGAGACGTCTGCCCGCAGTGTTTCTTCAGACGAACGAGGTAACGATTCGTCTTTATTTTCATTTTACTGTTCTTATATTTCTTAATACTCAGACTTATCTCGTATTCAATTTCTGTAGGGAGTCAAGAAGAAGGAGAATTTCAGACTGACACAGCTTCTCCCGGTGGTATGGAAGCCAAGGAACCCAGCTTCATTCAACAAACAAACAATGTGCTTAAGGACGAAACTGCTGGTGTTCCAATAACTTCTGACGTTGACCCGTCGACTTCAAACACAGGTACGGATCTTTCTCCGTTTGGAAGGCAATTCCGAAAGATGAATGAGTCGGAACGCGTGCCTCTTCTAATGACTTGTGCACTTTGTCTCCTTTTAGTTAAACTAAAAGAAGCGAGTATGAGTAGTGAAGCTCTCGAATCTGTCCCGGTTAACGAAGGTAAAACTAATCTCTATTTTGTGTAAATTCATCTAAGTATATATGTTACTTATGACTCAACACATTCTGCAGACGTCATAATGGGTGAATCAGCTGGGGGAGAAACCATTCATGCAACTGAAGTTGAGGATTTTAACGAGCACAATCTCGATCCCGATCTCTCAGAAGGCGACCATCAGTATATCTCCGATTTATTATCGGGGAAAACTCCTTGTACAGCCACAGGATCATCTGTTGGAGCTGGTCCAACCGAAGCGGGTCCTTCTGAGAGTAAGGCCTTTATTCTATAAACTCCATATTTTTATTCAACTTTGACTAATCATATAAGTGTTCAAATTATAGGACCGGTTACCGAGACCGATACTGCTATAATTATTGAAACGTCTAATCAGCCCGAGGGTCGTGACTTCTTGTCGTCAATAGGAACAGAGACCGACATTCAGTCATCAATTCTTGAATCTCAACCTCGCACTCCTATAGACCCCATGATGATAGAAGTTACTGTCACCCCTCAAATTAGTCCTGTCGCAACAAAAGTGAGGCCAACCGAAGAAGTTGGTACATCAACAGCTGTCACATCTAGGGCTAGTGAGTTTTATCCATCGCTTGTTTTAAACTTTTGATTCATATTCCTACGTACTCATTATGTCTTTTCTTTCTTGTAGAATCTTTAGTCCTTCCCCAAGAAAATTTCATAGATTCGGATCCGATCTTGAAATATGTTCCGATTGTTCTGTCGACTGATGTAGCGGGTATGTCGATGGCTGTTATTCCTGAATCAACTTTGGTTGCTCAAGAAGCCGGACTAACATCATTGGGGCGGGAAGGCCATGTTGAAGGCTCTGCTATTGAACTCGGTATTTTTCATTGGATTCTAAGTTTTGAGCATTAACTTAAGTATTCTTTCGAGTACTCATTTCTTTTCCTCTTATTCCAGTGCCTCCTTCGACATTGCTTGAGTCTATTAAAGCTTTAACGTCTGATGAAGATCTGGATAAGGCGTTTATCTGTTCAGACATCCAAAGCTTTGTTTATTTCTTGAACCTCATGATTGATAGAATTCTTCATCATGGGTCATCCTTCAACAGCTTTAGGAGATTTCTTGATTGCCATATAGCAGGAATTAGAGAAGATGGATATCCTGAATTGGCTGATTCTATTAAAGTCTATCTCAACAATTTGAACAACTGAGAGACTTTAAGACCGGCGACGTCTCTTCTTATGTATCAACTCAAATAGAACTTAAACTGTAAGAGTGGCACGCTTCACAAAAATCAGCAGAGCTTGAGCTTCAAAAGTTGAGAAATCGTGTAACCCAAATAAGGTTGGGTATCGCTAAAAAGATGCAGGTGTAGGTGTAAATTTCTAATTTTCTCGAAAATAGGGGATTTCGTTTGTATTGATAAGAATGGCTTATTACAAACTAATCAATCGGAATTACAACAGAAGCGGAGGGAATGCCCTCCTTGTTTAATGTGGGGACTTTAGGTAGCTACAGGATGCTTCGCTCGGTGCTCGTGCCGAGTCTGCTTCCCTTGGACGGTTTGACCGAGGTTGCTGGAGAGCTTCAGTACTTAGTAGAAGCTCGGGTCGATAGAGTTCGAATCTTCTAGTTCGTCGGCGATTGAGGCTTAGAACTAGGAGATGGTGCTAGAATGCAAGAATTATGCAGAGAGCTTCTCCTCCCTCTCTAAAGTTTTCGACCTCCCCTTTTCTTTTCTCTTTTCGACCCCCTTTCTGGATTGCTGGAAGAGGCTCTTAAATATAAGGGAGACAGCTTGGCTGCTCCTTGAATTATGGGATGTGATCATACATTGTTCAGAGATATCCTGTTGTTCACCTGTACCATGAACGGTCATTCGAGGAGCCGTATTTTACATCACATCACGCAGGAGTGGAAAAGCCCCTCCTCGTATGTGTGACAGCGGCTGCCAGATACTCGAGTAGATTCAGACAGCTTGTCGAATGTCGGCAGCCCTCGCCCCTCGCTTGGGCAAGTGAGGTAAGCTGTATTTATGAGGGCACAGGCTGCTTTGGCGCCTGTCTGCTCACTTGTACTGTAGGCGGCCATCTGACGGGCCTGGAGCACGGTGCCCCCTCCCTACGCCTCAATAGGAGCGGGAGAATAGATACACAGTACTCGAGTGGGTTCGGACAGCTTGCCGCATGCCGGCGGATTCAGCTCTTGATTCCGACAGGTAAGGTGAACCGTATTTATGAGCGTGCAGGCTGCTCTGGCGCCTGTCCGCTCACTCGTATCGTGGGCGGCCATCTGATGGGCCTGGAGCACTATGCTCCCTCCCCTCACATCGCGGGAAGTAGGGAAGGTTTGCCTCCGAGAATCCAGCTCTCGACTCGCGTGGGCGAATTCGGACCCATGCAGGTGGATTCGGATAACTTTGGCTTATAAGGGCGAATTCACTTTACCGGTGAATCTACATGACTTGGCGCATGAGGGCGAATATAGGGTCCATGTGTCAGTGAGCCCATCCTATGGCCGCGGTCCGTCCTTCACCCAAGTGGGTGGTTCCTTTTCGTGGGCGGATTCATGTACCAATTCGCAACGGTAATTTTTACCGTCTACAGCAGGCTAAGGCTGATTTGCTCCAATCCTTAGAATTATGCCAGGCTCAAATAGCCCGCTTGGAAAAGGAGCTTGTAGAAGCCAAGGACGCTGAAAGTATTCTAAAACTCGATTTGGTTGAAGTTGAACGTGTTGAAAAAGATTTATTCCAACAGCTGGAACTTCAGGACAAGAAGCTTACTGAGACGGAACAAGAAGTCCTCCAAGCTCGGAACACTAGCGAAGAATCCCTAAGAGCTGACCTGAAAGCTGAATTTGAACAATCTTATGCAGAAGCGCTCTCAAAACTTGAAGGGCAATTTTGTAATTACAAGTTATGTTTAGATTAAAAGAAAACTTTTATTCTATAATGACACTTTTGCCGCATTAAAGAGTTTGTCTTATGAATAAAATGAACTCTTTTGCTTATCGAGATTTTATTATGATTACTCATTCTTGTTTAGAATAAATAACCATAATACTTACAGAATTTTTGACAAATCCTCAGCCATCAATGGATTTGATATGCCTTTACCGACTATCGTTTGAGTCGGGCTAGTATTTGAATTATCTAGATCCGTTTCAAATATAACGTTAGGCTAGAAGAATTAAACTCTTTTAGGCTTTGAACTATAATGTTGAATATGTAGGCTACATATGTTAGATGTAGGCTTATCTCTAATAAGGGATAGAGATAACATCCCCCATGCATGAATGACATGGATTTTAAAATGTAAGTAGGTTACATTTCCCAGATAGGAAAATGAACCCAAGATTAGAAAGAAGGAATTGGATATTCTATTTCTCAATCTCTTGTTTGTTGGTAGAAATAAACCCAAAATCGGAAAGGAAGAATTTTATATTCTATCTCCTGGTCTCTTGTTTGTTGGTAGAGATGACTCCGAAATCGGGGAGGAAGAATTTTATATTCTATCTCCTGGTCTCTTGTTTGTTGGTAGAGATGAACCCAAAATCGGAGAGGAAGAATTTTATATTCTATCTCCTGGTCTCTTATTTGTTGGTAGAGATGAACCCAAAATCGAAGAAGAAGAATTTTATATTCTATCTCCTGATGTAAAGAAAACTCAAAGTGGGATCTCTACTTAGAGAATCTGGACTGGTTTGAATAACCCTAACTGTCATAAGTTTTGATTATTCAACTTAAAAGTAGACCTCTCGTTCATGGAATGAATCGAGAGAAGATTTTGGTTGTGGTCCTAACTATAATAAGGTTTGACCAAGTGGGAGTTGAGATAATTTTACCTTTAATAGGCTAAATTGTTCAAATGGAATTGAGGTCCTTTCATTTGTCGAAAGGGGATCTCAGTTTCGAAAGTTAACCTCTCGTTCATGAAAGGAATCGAGAGGGGATTTTGGGTTTGGTCCTAACTGTAGGAAGGTTTGACCAAATGAGAAATGGGAGCATGGTACGAGTAATGATGGAAATGTTGACTTGCACCTGTCACCCAATGGGAGTTTTTAATATCAAACAAAAGGATTTGACATAAAAGGATTCGTTGATCACTACGGGTCAATAAATCGAACTATTAGAATATTCTATCATAACTTCAACATTGGGAGTGCTAATAAACATAGATACTACGGGAGTTTGAAGATTTTTAATCCATGCCGGATTTTGGTGGACCCACCGTCGATTAATTCGATCGGCGAAGGGTTTTATGGTGCGGGGCTACGAATTATCGAGTTCTCTTTCTCCACAATCGCATTGTGGGGGTTTTGTAAGAAAAGACCAACTGTATTTTGTCGTTGAATCTCATCTCAACAAAAAGCTTGGAAAGTTACAATGGAAGGTTCTCAATTACCTTGGAAGCAATTAGATAACCCACAGTAAAAGAATCTTAATCATTTTCATAATAATTAAGAATGGATTATTTAAATGATCAGTTTCTATTTAGAACAATCAACTGATCTCGGGTTATCCTAAAAATATCCTACACATGATTCTCTAGGAACTTCCCATTTTACATAGGTTATCCTAAACATACTACGGATAGTACTTCTTCAGAAACTTCTTATTTATTGGTATCATTAATTTGTTGCCATCCTGGGTGATCAGGCGATACGCACCATTTGAATAGACTATTTCTATTATAAACTGTCCTTCCCATTTGGGTTGGAATTTTCCTTTCTTCTTGGAATTGAGAATCATGGGGTCTCCGAACGGCAAGAACCAGTCTCCTTCCTCAAAGCTTCATCGTCGGACCTTTTTATCGAAAGCCCGAGAAATTCTAGCCTGATAAAACTCGATTTGTTGCTGAGCTTCCAAACGCTTTTCATCTAAAATCTCTAATTCTTCGAGACGTTTCTGGTGATGTTCTTCTGTCGTCATTCCCGTTGTGAGAGCGATGCGAAGAGAGGGAATTTTTATTTCTAAAGGCAGGACAGCTTCGCATCCATATGTTAAGGAGTATGGTGTTGCTCTAGTCGACGTACGGACGGTTGTACGATAAGCCCACAGAGCTTCACCGAATTTTTCATCCCAGTACCGCTTATTGACTTTCACAAGTTTTGCTAAAATCTTGATAATAGTTTTATTGAAGGTTTCGGCCAGTCCGTTAGCTATAGGATTATAAGTAGTCGATGAAACGTCCTTAATTCCGAATTTACCGTAGAATTTGATAAATGCATTGCTGACGAATTGAGGGTCGTTGTCATGCACTATCCGTCTCATGACACCATATCGATATATAATATGATGTTTAATGAACTTAATAACATCACTTGTCTTTACTTCTTTAAGCGGGACTGCTTCAGCCCATTTCGAGAAGTAATCGGTGATTGCTTGAATGAAACAGTCATCTTTAACCGAAAGTAGGAAAATAGGACCCACAATATCAATTCCCCAAGTTTCAAATGGCCACGACGTCGCTGATGGGTGCAAATGTTCCGGAGGTTAGTGTATATAATTTGCATGTATTTGACACACCTGGCATTGTCGGGCATAATCTACCGCGTCTTTTACCATGGTAGGCCAATAGTATCCCATCCTTCTAAGTCGATCACAGAGTTTGGGGCCGGGCTGATGTGCACCACACGTACCGTCGTGCGCCTCTTTGAGTGTTTGTTCCACCTCTCTATTAGATAGACAACGGAGTAATAAACCATCATATGAACATCGATACAATATTTGTGCCGTAGTGTTATAATAAAATCTTGGTGCTCTGCGTCGAACCGAATCCCTTTCTTTTACATCTACAGGTAAAATACCGTGTAAGACATAATCGATGATAGGAAAATGCCAATCTCGAACTTCGGATTTAACTCTCGTTGAGTGTGCTTCTTTGACAATCGAATCGTAAATTTGAACAATAAGCTGGTGAGTTCTCACTGTAATTAATTGTTCTGTTTTGGGAGGCTGAGCCAAAGATACCGACAATGCTGCCAATACGTCTGCATATGCATTTTGGAGACGTGGAACTTACTCGATAAAAAATTCTTCAAACGAGTTTGCTATCTCGATGGCTACCTGGTGATATGGAATTAGATCTTGATTTCTGACTTCATACTCTCCTCGTATCTGATTAACTACCAATTGAGAATCACCAAAAGCTTCAAGGTATTCGACCCCGGCTCTTCGGCAAATTAAGTCTAATTATTAATGCATTGTACTCGGGCATGTTATTAGAGCATGGTTCGGTCAACGAGTATGCTCTAGGTAAGACATGTTTTTCTGGGGAAACTAAAACGACCCCCACTACTGAGGAAAATTTAGAACATCCGGGTGCGCTCACCATGTTGGTTGCTCAGGAAGCCCTATCAAAGTATAATTACCACACTGGTTGATGTGATGTGGTATTAACTTTATGAGTTTTATCCGGCAGATCGTCGTACAACTCGGCTATATCTTTTGTAGGGTTTATCACCAAAAGATCACAAATAACTTGTCCTTTAACTAATTCTTGCTGCTTGAAATGCAAATAATATTATGATAAGAGTAAGGCCCACCTGGCTAAACACCAATTCATGGAGACCAGTTAGGTCATGAATACTCGAATTGGGTTTACGTTGGAAATGACATAAATTGTCTGTCCAACTAAATAATGTCGTATTTTTTGGATTGCGAATACTAGGGTGAGACATTCTTTCTCGATCATCGGATAACGAGATTCGGCTCCTATCAATGTACGACTTAGATAATACACAGCTTATTTGTGACAGTTATCGTCGTCTTGTGCAAGCAATGCACTTAACGAATGGCCCGTCGCTTTGACGTAAATCAAAAACGGTCTGCCCGATTTTGATGCAACGAGAATAGGTGGATTCGCTAGATATATTTTAATATCATTGAACGCCTTTTGACATGCTTCATCCCAAATGAACGACACGCCTTTCTTCGTGAGTTTAGAGAATGGTTGACATTTTCCGGACAGGTTCGATATAAACCGACGGATATATGCCAATCGACCTTGTAGCCCTCTGAGTTCTTTAAGATTTCTCGGGGGTTGTAGTTCATGTATCATCTTCATCTTATCAGGATCGATATGAATACCTTTTGTAGTAACGACGAACCCAAAAAAATTTACCGCTGGATATTTCAAGGAAGGATTTAGTCGGGTTCATCTTTAACTGTGAGTCCTCATAAGATCGAACATCATCTTCAAATCGTTAATGTGGTTATTTTTATCACGGATTTTAACAACCAGGTCATCAACGTAGTATTCAACAGTCTTCCGAAGGTGCTCTTGAAAGATCTTTATCATTGCTCGTTGGTATGTGGCACCGACGTTCTTCAAACCGAAAGGCATAACAGTATAACAGAAGACACCAAGGGGTATTTTGAATGCAGTGTGCTTTTCATCGTCTGGGTGCATCTTGATCTGTTATATCCAGAAAATCCATCCATAAATGACATTCTCTCGAACTCGCATGTGTTATCAATAATGACATCTGTAATTGGTAGAGGAAAGTCGTCTTTAGGGTAGGCTGTATTCAGATCTCTAAAGTCAATACAGATTCTGATCTTTTCGTTCTTTTTAAGGACTGGAATAATAATAGCAAACCAATCAGGATGATGTTCTTCTCTGACAAAGCCTGAATCAATCAGTTTCTTGACTTCAGCTTCTATTGCCTCCATAATTTGTGGACGAAACCGTCTTTGTTGTTACTTGACAGGTTTAACATCCGGTTTAATGTTAAGGTTGTGCATTGTGACATTTGCGTCAAGTCCCGGCATATCTTTGTAATTCCAAGCAAAAACATAGATATACTCTCTAATAAGGGTGATTAATTCCTCTTTCTCATCCGACGGAAGATCGCTGCTAATAAATATAAGTTTCGAATTAATTTCGTCACCCATATTAACTTAGACTACTCTATCCTCAGTAGGAGGTTCTCTTTGTTCAAATCGATCGCCGTATTGAACATTCATGTAATGTACCCAGGGATCTTCCCAAGTGGATAATTTATCATCTTTTTCTGTAGTAGATGGATCGACTACGGTCATGTTCGACATTAATCTTTTGAATGTTTCTCCGATACTAGTGTCAGAATCCCAAGTTGAAGTATCGGATGAATACTCACTTTTATTTGTTAGTTGGTTAATGATTTGCTAGCAATACTCATCATTAGATGACGAAACGTAACCCAAACCTCTTCTATGGTTGTAATAATTATCAGGTTTTCCCTTCGGTACATAGGTAGGACGGGGTGGAACCCTGGCACCTTGACCAAAATGAAGACCTTCACCGAGCGAGAGGTTATATCCTTACTTTCTCATGTAGTCATTTGCTTGTGAACTATACCTAGAGAAATACTGTCCGGGTCCTTCGTCATCTGAGTTGGTGTCCAAGAAGAGATCGGGAGTTAGGGATGATCCCCCTTTTCTAAAAATTATTTCTTTTTCACCTTCTATCTTCGCAGGTAGGATCACAGTTGTTCTGAATGAGTTTTAGATGTATTTCGTCATCGTACAATACGAACGAAGTGGCATGTGTAGACTAGGGTCATCATACAATTCTTGCATTATATTATCCAGACAACGCGAGTACTCTAAATCATTATTTATTATTTCATCGGCAAGTTACCAGTTACAACTTTCCTCCGACGATTCATCACCGTCAAGATCGATTACAAGAGGTTCAATATCATTTAGTACAAGACCTTCACTATAATCAAGCCCAGCTTCGGTATCAGCTTCTTCTCCGTTGTCCGTACCATGGGCTGATGGTTCGGTATCGGATTCAGCACCATAAAGAAGGGAGTCAGTAAAACAATTTTCTAACCCCTTAAATGGTTGCTTATCTACGACCACCGTCTTAACCTCATTGTTAGTGTCAACATATTTCAGACACTGATGGAGGGTGAAGGGAACTATAAGATTACTGTGGATCCATGAGCGACCCAACAGTAAATTATAAGAAGTCTCCGCATCTATCACATAACAAGTAATCTTTGACTTCAAGTCTCCGATTTGACACTTCACCCGGATTTTTTCCAATGGTCTGGATCCACTAGTATTGAATCCGTAAATAACGGTTCCTGTGGAAGCTAGCTTATTAGTAGGAATTCCGAGGTGGTACATCAACCGAAGTGGCATGATGCTAACAGCGGAACCCGGATCAACCTGAATCCGGTTGATAACGCTTGAGCTAATATATCCCGTGAAATATAAAGACCTATCATGTTTTGAATTCTTGACTTGCATATCTTCTTTGGTGAAAGCAATGCAAGGGAATTTTGTGGCTGCCAAGTTGCAGTGTTGAATCGACGACTCTGGCTCTTCGGGGGTTGGCTTAATCTGAGAGAGAAATACCTCAGAATCGTCCAAGGCTTCTTGTAAAGCTTCTCTGGTATCTTTCGAGAGGTGCAATAACTCGTACAACATGATCCTTGCTGGGATATTAGCTAACTGAGCCATGACGTCGAAGCGATATGGAGCATTCGAGCTTTCCGGTTTCTCTCATCTAATCGGTCGATTGAAACGAGACTTCCTTGGAACTTGAACCTCTTTATATTGGGGTTCTTTTTCTTTTTGTTTAACTGGTTGTTGAGGTTTTCCAGCAGCTACAGGAGGAGTTGCAACTACCCCCAGCTCTGCAAGGGTTTTAGAATGCGCGGCTTTTACTACCCCCTATTCAGCTAGCTGTTCAAATGCACTTGGGTAATTAAAGCGGTATTCATTTCCACTTCTTGTAGCGAAAGATTCTTGTTCCTCTTCAGAAAGCAGTAAAGCTGGAATTTCTTTATCATTTTCCTCAGGGATCGCTGAGGCTTCAAAATAAGATTTCCCCTTGCCTTTCAACTTAGATGTGGATGTCGTCCATTGTTCATCTTCAAGCAAATCAGGATGAACCCAAAGGATTTCGCCTTTTGGTGTTGTATGTGACACAAGTCCCTTCTGGCGCTGTCCATGAGGGTCATCGTTAATGATTTGTATTTTAACCTTTGATACAGGTTCAGGTTAGAACCAGGATAAAGGCACCGAGCCGAAACTAATGGACACCGCGTTTGCACCAACTTTCTTCTCTTTCGTCTTTGGAGTCACGATACCAACATCGATCAAGGTTTGTATTTTATCTTTTAAGACATAACACGCATTGGTAGGATGATGAACCCTTCTGTGGTATGCATAATATTTTGGGTCATTAGTCTTCTTTTCACCTTCCTGGTTTGTGACCGGTGGAAGTTTGATCTTGTTGTTATCCAAAAGATACTTAAAGATGACCGGTACTTCATCATCTTTAAAAGAGTATTCTTTCGGAAACCTAGGTTCTGAAGCTTTGGGGTGCCTCTGGGGCTGCTGATTCTGAGGTTGTGCAAGTTGGAACGATGATTGTTGAGGTTGTTGTTGCTACGGTTGTTGTGACGTTTGATGTGCATCCACAACAGCCGTGGACCCCCTTCCTCTGCCTCGAGGGTTAAAATTCTATTTTTGGGGATTAGCTGGTGGCTGACCCCTTTCAAGCTTCTTCCTCTTGAGGAAACGTTCGGCTTGTTCTCCTCTCACTTTTAATTCTTTCTATGTTTTAGAAGGCACAACCCCCATGACTTCTAGCACGTCTAAAGACAAGTTATTATGACATATTTGAAGAATAAACACCCCCGTGAGTGGATCCCGACAGTTCACCGCCTTGTTCCGGAATCGCTTGACGAAGACATCAACTGACTCCCCATCTTTCTGCTTCTCATCCAGCAAAGTGCAAATAGAGACCTCTGTATCATCGTGAAAGAAATTGGTAAGAAATAACCTTCCATATCTTCCCAGCTATTGATACTCCCAGGCTTAAGACATCGGTACCAATCGAATGCAGGTCCACGAAGGATGCCAACGAATGACCGGACTATCAAAGCTTCGTTTTTGGATATTACGTCGAGATGAGACTTGAAATAAATCAAGTGTTGAGTGGGTGAACCCCTGGCATCAAAATGAGTAAAGTTAATCAAACTAAATTTTGGGGGATAAGGAATCAGATCCCACTCCCTTGGGTACGGATATGGGATGCCCGTTTTCTTCACTTCCTGGGCTGTCATCAGAGCATTGACTTTGCTTTCAAGATCTTGCATCTTCTTGTCCTCTTCCTCACTCTTCTTTAAATAGATTTGAGAAGGTTGAGTAGATGACTTAGCCGGACCGCTTCCCGAATTATCTTTATCAGAAGGAGGATCAGTGAAGATGGTTTCTTCCTCTTCATGGTTATCACGCCGGTTAGATTCAGCCTTTTGACTCGATTCTGGCTATTGTTGTTGAGCCTGCAAATCTCTCATCTGTTGCATCGTCAACTCCATCTCAGTCTTGATCTCAGCCCTGATTTCTTCGTGCTGCTTAGCTAATGCTTCTTGCAATATCTGGGCTAGTTGATCCGGTGTATGTTCGCGCGGGAAATTGTGTTATTCTTCATTGATGATTCTGTTACAACTTTGACAACAACTTTATGCGTTTACAAAGAAATCCGGTCTTTTTATAAGATCCGGTTTACAACAAAATCAAAATAAAGAAATAAAAATTACAACTTTCCTTGAACAAATCACGAGTTTCCTGTTTTACGGTCCCTCGCTTTGTGGGGTTCTTCGCCTGTGCCGGGGTTGAGTACCGTGGACCACCGCGCAATCTCGATCTGAACAGATTTACGTGGTATAACGGGTGCTATCCCACCAAGGAGATAGTAGCCGAGAGGGATCGTTTCACCAAGGAAACGCTCGCTCTAATCTCGGGATCTAAGAGCCAAGCTTAGATCCGGAGTTGTGTCACGTAGATCTGGTCGTCCAAGTCTTCAAGCCTTCACAATCCGAGTTGAGGTCGCAATCCGGCAGAGTTTCGGCTCTTCAGAAGTTTCAGAAAAAGTCCTCTCAAATGAACGAGTGCCAGGCCTATTTATAGGCACTCAAAACTGTGCCTTTGGCACAGAACTGTGCCTAGCCACCCTAGGGTGGCTCGGTTTGGGCCGAGCCACCTTAGGGTGGTTCGGTTCGGGCCGAGTTCCCCCAGGTGCGCTGGTTTC
>BQKN01066619.1:615859-626746 GCA_022839385.1 Asparagus kiusianus | reverse complement strand
CCTCGTCGCCTTGTCGCTCGAATGTCCGTTGTTTTGTCGAATCATCGTGCTGAGCTAAGCTAAGGGACCTATAGGCAATTTTATACGCCTACAGTGTAATTGCAAATGATTCTCTGACTTGTCCAACACTAGATATAGTATCATCCGAGGCAACCGCAGAATAAGTGTCTGATAGTTCTTCGTCTGAAGATAACCCTTCATGTATTTTCCTATAATCCCGATGTCGGTTGGCCCTTCGTTGTAGCCGTGACATCCTTTGGTAAAGACCCTACTTAACTCTCCCTCCTGGAGAGAAATCAGGATCCGGGTTAACCGAATGTTGCTTTCCTCTACCAGTCATATTAATAGTGACCTCTGGGAATTCATCTTTCCGAATTGTGGGTTTCTTCTTGTTAAAACGTATCATTTTAGGATTTGATGTTTCAGCGGAAAGTCTTTGAAATACTGAGACTCTTGTCGGTTCAGTTTTGAAACAATCGCATTCTGTCAGTACTGCCTTAATGAGCCTTTCACACGTGCAATGAGACTCTATTTCTCGAACAACCCTTTTTCGTGACTTATTAGTTTGATAGTACAGCTCGTCACTACTGTGATTTGAGCAACCTATCTTCTTCCTTTGAGCCTTGTTAACATGCGCAGGACGACTTATCATCGTATCTGAGCGATCCAATGCTATGTGTTTACCTCCCACCGCCTGTGAGTGTGGAGTATTTACAGGCCCTAAACGAGAGTGAATTAGTATTTTCTCGTTTTGCGTTTGTTTTGTTCTAATCGAGGAATACTTACGACCCCCAGTATAAGAAACTATTAACGGTTTATTCGCCGTATTTGAGTTTTCTTTGACCGGAGCTTTGCCTTGATCGTCAGGTGACAAACTGAGGAGATCTGCTGTTGTAATCTTGAATTTCGACAGGTCTGGGCTGTTCCAGGGTTTCACTAGTGATACTGCAGATGTGGACGCAGTAGACGGACCCGGAATGGATGTTGATAGTGTTGAAAGAGACATCTTAGAAGCTTTTCTCTGGCCGAGACAGCTGTCATTGCATCGGGTATGTCCGAGACAGTTGAAAGATTTATCCCGGTGACCTGATTTTTGTACAAGTTTATACTTCGGGATCCAAACTTTATGATTTTTTGGTGGCTCTTCAGACACCATTTCTTTCTTTCCCTCTTGCGTCTGTTGACGAAGGGCACGAGTTCGAGCAGCATTCGCCTGACGCTTTTGTATACGCTCTTTGAGGGTCGAACGAGCCCTCTTGACGAGAGTCCATTCTTTTGTTGTGAGCTGTGTAGAAATATGATTAGTTTGCCATTGATTTAACCGAATCACTTTATGCTTTCTTGACTCTAGGTCCGCGTAGTAGTGAACCCCGTCGGTTTGTTCTAAGGCCTTAGCCAATTGACGAGCACGGCGCTGACGTTGTCTCTGATGAGCCCTCTTCGTTAATCCCAGTGAGTTTTGGTTCAAAGACCCCTGAACTGGTGAAGGGTCATTTGGAACAGATATGGAGCAAGCAGCATCCTTAACCACAATCGGGCAAGCATTTTCACTCGTAGTCTTCATCGGAGTTGAAGACTGGAAAACCTTCTTGGAAGATGAGATCTTCCTGCACTTACGAGGCGAGGAAGATTTTGTGTATGAGGATGACAGATACTCCTCAAATTTTGTCTGATCGAACTCATATTCGATCTCTTCATTGATCACGATCTTGATCGGCTGCGACACGACGGTCTCGACAGCGAGACCGTTGGTTCCCACTATGGTCGCCAGTTTGTTTTTATCGAAAGTTGATGCTATTGTGGAATTCATTATATCTTCGATCGATTACAACGAATTCAAAAGAAAATAGTTTTTTATAAGACTTCTTTTACACAATAAAAGGAAAATTACAACTCTTTAGAAAATAACACAGAAATTGTTTATCGATTCCTGTTTTGTGGGACTTTGCATGTGCCGGGAGTGCTTTGACTCGTGGACCACCGATTCACGGATCGTGAGAATCTTTGGTATTCTTCCTTTGTTTAGAAGCAAGAATGAAAATCAGTGAATATCTTATCAAAATAAGATGAACACTCTTCTTAAGATTAAGTCAAAGCTCAAATCTCAAGGAATCACACAAGTAATTCAAGTCTGTTGCTCTATCTGCTCTCTGCTCTCAGATCTCAGATCCCTCTCATTATTGGCCCTAGGGGGGTATTTATAACCCTCGGGAGAAGTTCAACTAAAAATACAGCATTGTAAAGATGCTATGACTACGAGACAATGTTGTCTGTCTCGACGGTCGAGACAGTGTTTTCTGTCTCGGCTCCCGAGACAGCCATGACTGTCTCAGAAATCATCAACTATCTGTCAGTTTCTTCTGTAACTGCCTTCCCACATTCTAAACTCCGTTATTTTGATAGTTATCCACGTGATTCTTGCCCATGATGTTTCCCACGTTTTTTGACAGTTAGTGGACACGTGTCATGTAGTTATTTCAGCAACTTTTGATCATTTCAGAGCTGTCTCTCGTGCAAGACAGTAGACACTGTCTCGTACTACGAGATAGTCGACAATATCTAGCACTGTGAGATAGTTGACACTGTCTCGTATGTGCGAGATAGTTAACACTGTCTCGCATGTGCGAGATAGTCATCACTGTCTCGCACCGCGAGACAGTCAACACTGTCTCACGTGTGAGATAGTCTATACTATTTTGATCATTTTGAAACAGTGTAAGGTTATTTTCTGTGATCTTTGGATGATCTTCTCGTTGTCTTGAGCTATGTTTGGATATCTATCAGCATTTTTTGACGCCTACAGTAATATCTCACAAATGAAATCATAAATTCTTTCTCTAACATGTTTATCTACATGCTTAGAAAGTTCTCTCAAAATTTCATGATTTTTAGAGTTTATTTACTATTTTTAATTAATTTTATAAAGTCAGCTACGTAGATTTTTAGGTTTCAGATTATGTGAATAGTGTCGGTGAACAGTGAGGTTGCCCGAATACTGTTCATCAGTTGACCAAACAGTAACCCGTTAAAATAACGGCTAGTTTTTACAGATTTTAGTTTTTGGGGTTTTTCTTGGGTTTTGGGCTATTGTTTTGAGCAATTATAAATACCCTTCAGCCCTCAATACTTATAATACACCCAAGAAAAGTTTTAAACAAGTTTACAAAGGTTTTAAGGGTGTTTTTGTGTTTGTTTTACAAGTGTTTATGTGAAGAAGTTTTCACAAAAGGAGGATATTATTACTTTCGTGTTTGGGCTTCAACCTCAATCTCTCTCACTCTTGATTTTTAGAGAAGTTTTGTTAAACTCTATTCTAGTTTTGCCTACAGTAATATCTCACGACTGGCGCGGCGATCGACCGCGAGACCCTGTAAGGGATTTTCAATTTCTGTCGTTGTCCACGGTCGATTGCGACTGGCGCAGCAATCGACCGTGTGTCGCATCTGGGCCTGGGCTTGGGCTTGGTTTCCTACTCTGTTTGGGATTGTTGTTTGATATATAATCAAACACGATTTTCTAGGGTTTAATATCAGAGATTTAAGATTGTACTGAGCATATTGAGATGGAGAACTTGTGAGCAAGTTGAGAGATTTGGTTTAGGGTTTATTTGAGTGATTTTTGTTGGATTTAAATCTACTTAAATCTATTTGTGGGCACATATGTTATATCAGTGTGTGTTGCTATCTTTCAGTTGACACGCATAAAGTGATCAATCAGGTAATTTGGTCAATGGGTATTTAAATATGTTAAATGTGCGGATACTAGGTTATAATTATAATTTGCTAAGGGGCAAAATTATAAAAGTACAACAACTATAAATAAGGGGTTATGGTCCCTAATCTAGGGTCATTCTCTATTCTCTTAATCCTCATCTAAAGAGATTCTAAAGAAGAGACCCTCAAGATTAGAAGATCAAGCCCTAATTCAGATCCGTGCAAATCCAAACAATGGATTCAGGTATAAGCTTCCGCTCTCATTGTTGTTGTTTATTCTCTTTGAATTAAATCATGGTTTTATGGATTAGATCTCAGATATTCAGATCTAACAAGTGGTATCAGAGCCACCCGTGATTAATTCTTAGGGGGTTTATGTTTTAAAATTTGGTTTTTCGATCTTAAAATCTTTGGTTTTTCTCAGAACTGTTCACGGATGAACAGTAAAGTTCCATGAATAGTAAAGTTTTAAAAAAATTTAGATTTTTCTTTGATTTTTTTTAGGATCTGGATCAAGAAGTTATCCATTGTTTTTCTGATTCTGGATCTGGTTTTGAAATAAAATCGAGGAATTTTTTGGATCTATTTTTGTTTGGTCATCGGTCCCCGTGCTCCTTATCAACGAAGTGTCGCTGGCAGCCTCGCTCTCAACTCTGACGGCAATGGCGGTGTCAGAAAATCCTAAGGTTTCGACCTTTGGGTGCGGGAGCAATGGTGATGACAGTTTCAGATTAAAACCTCAATGGGTTCGTACGTGTGAAAACGTGCGGAAATTAAGGAGGTGGTTACCTTAATTTTTTGGCGAGGCTTGAAAGCTTCAAACGAACCTTGTGTTCGTTTTCAAGTCGAACCTCGCGTTCGTTCTCAAGTCGAACCTCGCGTTCATTCTCAAGTCGAACATTGCGTTCGTTCTCAAGCCTCGCGTTCGTTCTCAAGTCAAACCTTGCGTTCGTTCTCAAGTCGAACCTCACGTTCGTTCTCAAGTCAAACCTCACGTTCGTTCTCATGTCGAACCCCGCGTTCATCCTCAGGCAAGTCTCTTGCTCACTTCAAATGAACCCCGCGTTCGTTCTCAAACGAACCTTACGTTCGTTCTATTGTTCTTCTTTTCCGTCGGGTGAAAGAAGAAGGGTACAGACAAATTGAGTTAGGGCATAGCCCACTTAACTCTATTTGGGTTTGGGCACAATTTTAGTATGCTTAATTTAACTAATTAAGCAATGAGGCCCTATTTAAGCTATAAAAATTTAAATTAATTAAATTTAAATTTAATTTAATTTGGTAGTTAATCAATTATTTAATTCAAATATTATGACACTAAGGTATTAATGTTACCTTTTACTCTAATTATTTAATTGAAACAAGAAGTTGCCAAAGTAACCTTTCTTGTGTAGATTGCTCATGAGGAATGTAAGATGTTTGTGTGTATGCTTTCGTGTAAATATTTAATCGGCCCAAAGGAAGGTTAATATTTATTTAGACTGCATACACATCTGCGATGATAAACGTGTGATAATTATAAGGTTTACATGTGAATAATGAATCGATCCAAAGATAGTTTTATTATTTGACATGAGTTATTGTCAATGTTTGATCATTGCAATAAGGTGTCACTTACAAGTTAATATTACTGTCCAAAGACTTGATATTAATGTTGTGCCAGATATCTTGAGATGGGATTTGTCATTATTTGAATTTTATTGATTACGGTTAATAATATGAGTATCTTTTGTTTATTTCAGCTAATGCATCTGCTGTAATAATTTTTGCTAACATCAACTCAATTTTCATGCTCAATGGGACAAATTTCAAGGTTTGGAAAGAGAACATATTAATTATTCTTGGCTGCATAGATCTAGACCTTGCATTAAGAACTGAGCAACCACAACCTCTCAATACGGTTAGCACTCCTGATGTTAAGGAGGAGTATGAGAAGTGTGAGCGTTCAAATCGTATGAGTCTAATGATCATTAAGCGCGGCGTTTCGGAAGCCTTCAGGGGCATAGAATCCGAAGGGATTACTAAGGCCAAAGATTTCCTTGCAAAAATTGAGAAGCGTTTTGTAAAAAAACGATAAGGTAGAAACAAGCACGCTTTTAGCTCGCTTGATTTCAATGAAGTATAAGGGCAAAGGAAATATCAAGGAGTACATTATGAAAATGTCTCAAATTGCTTCGAAACTTAAGGCGCTTAAACTCGATCTTTGTAATGAGTTATTAGTACATCTGGTTTTGTTATCTCTTCCTGCACAGTTCAGTCAGTTTAAGGTCAGTTATAACTGCCAAAAGAAGAAATGGACTCTAAATGAGCTCATTTCATACTGTGTGCAAGAAGAAAATAGGTTGAAGCAAGATATGATAGAAAGTGCTCATTTGGCTTATGCCTCTAAGGATAAGAACAAGAAAAGAAAGAATGATAATGAAGCTGTTAAGGGTCCAGTTCAGAAGAAACAACATAAGGATAATCATGGTTGTTTCTTCTGTAACAAGCCTGAACACGTAAAGAATGATTATACCAAATATCACGTCTGGTGTGCTAATAAGGGTACGTTCCTTATTTTGGTCTATTCTGAGGTTAATTTAGCTTCAGTACCTATAAATACTTGGTGGTTAGACTCTAGTGCTACTACTCACATAAGTGTTTCTATGCAGGGTTGCCTGAGCTACCGAAAGCTAAGTGATGTTGAAAGATACATCTTTGTGGGCGACGGTCAATCGGTAGATGTGGAAGCAATTGGGCATTTTAGGTTGCTATTAGGAACTGGTTCTTATGTGAACTTAAAAGATACTTTTATAGTACCATCTTTTAGACGAAATTTGGTTTCTGTTTTTGTATTGGACAAATCAGGTTATCATTGTTCATTCGGAAACAGACAATTCAGTTTATCTTTTAATTCAAATATTGTGGGAACCGATTACTTGAGCATTTATGACAACCTATATTTGCTTGATACAATTGATTCTTATAATGAATCCTTGCATGTGGAATCACGTGGTACTAAGCGTAAATTAAATAAGGAGAATTCGACGATATTATGGCATAAGTGGTTGGGTCATATCTTAAAAGGTAGAGTTGAGCGTCTTATGTCTGATGACATTTTGGATTCCATTGATTTTTCGGAGTTTGACGTGTGTTGAATGTATCAAGGGAAAACAGACCAAAATTAAGAGATTAGGTACCAAAAGATCTTCAGACGTCTTAGAATTGATACATCAGATATTTGTGGGCTATTCCTTACGGCATCTTGGAAAGGTCAACAATATTTTATATCATTCATAGATGATTACTCACGTTATGGGTACCTATATCTCATTCATGAGAAATCTGAGTCTCTGGACATGTTCAAAGCCTATAAAGCTGAAGTTGAGAATCAACTCAACAAAAGAATTAAAACCGTTAGATCTGATCGTGATGGTGAGTACTACAGTAGATATGATGGTTCAGGTGAACAACGTTCAGGACCATTTTCTAGATACCTAGAGGAATATGGTATCATCCCACAGTACACCATGCCGGGTTCACCTAACATGAATGGTGTAGCTGAAAGACGAAACAGGACTCTTAAGGATATGGTAAGAAGTATGATTGCTCATTCTTCTTTACCAGAATCACTCTGGGGAGAAGCACTAAAGACAGCAGCTTACATTCTGAATAGAGTACCAAGTAAAGTAGTTGCTAAAACACCTTATGAGCTTTGGACTAGTCGAAAGTCCAGTTTAAAGTATTTACATATTTAGGGATGTCCAGCTGAGGCAAGGCCTTATAGGTCAAATGAAAAAAAATAGACTCCAAAACAGTTAGCAACTGCTTTATTGGGTATTCTGAATGCTCTAGGGGCTATAAGTTTTATGATCCCACACTTAGGAATATTTTTGAGATGGGAACAGCAACATTCTTTGAGGATGTTGAGTTTGGGAGGAGAAATAAGATTAGAGACATTGCTTTTGAGGATGAATTGGCTTTAGACCTAATCCATACAGTTACTTTTGACAATATTTAGGTTACTATACCTGTTGTTGCTCAAAAAGTAAATCCGGAACCTCAAGATGGCAATGTTGAATAACTCCCTGTTTCAGAAGAACAAACTCAACAACCTTAAGAACCAGTGCCATTAAGGAGATCCACGAGAGAAAGGAGAAATGCTATTTCGGATGATTACATTGTATTTCTACAAGAACATGAGGAAAGTAATGGAATGTTAGAAGATGATCCAATCAACTTCTCTCGGGCCATGAAAAGCTCTAACTCTCAACAGTGGATTGATGCCATGAAGGAAGAGTACAAGTCTATACAAGACAATAAGGTTTGGGAACTTGTCCCATTGCCAGAAGGTGTAAAACCAATTGGTTGTAAATGGATTTTTAAAACCAAGCGGGATGCAAACGGTAATATGGAGAGGTATAAGGCACGTCTTGTAGCTAAAAGCTTTACTCAAAAGGAATGCATTGATTATACAGAGACTTTCTCTCCGGTTTTATTGAAAGACTCCTTCATAACAATCATGACACTTATTGCTCATTATGATCTTGAGTTACATCAGATGGATGTTAAGACTGCATTTCTCAATGGCGACATTGATGAGATGATTTATATGGTGCAACCAGAAAACTTTGTGTCAGGAGACCCAAAGAATATGGTTTGTAAATTAAAAAATCCATCTATGGACTCAAGCAAGCTCCTCGTCAATGGTATTATAAGTTTTAACAAATAATTATCTCATTCGGTTTTGAGATAAATATTGTTGATGACTGTGTATATCACAAGTTCGGTGGGAGTAAGTTTATTTTTCTAGTTCTGTATGTTGATGACATATTACTTGCCACTAATGATATAGGTATGTTGCACGAAACTAAGAAATTTCTATCAAAAAATTTTGAGATGAAAGATCTTGGGGACGCCTCTTTTATATTAGGAATCCAGATACATCGAGATCATTCTCGAGGTATACTTGGATTATCACAAAAGAGCTATATTGATAAAGTACTTAAAAGATTTGACATGTAAGATTGCAGACCAGGAAATACCCCTGTTGCTAAATGAAACAAGTTCAGTCTCAATTAGTGTCCTAAAGGTAACCTTAAAATTAAGAAAATGCAGAAGATTCCTTATGCTTCGGCTATAGGAAGTCTAATGTATGCTCAGGTATGTACACGTCCGAATATTGCGTACATTGTTGGGATGTTAGGCAGATACTTAAGCAACCCTGGTATGGATCATTGGATAGCAGTCAAAAGGGTTATGAGGTATCTTCAGAAAATAAAAGATTATATGCTCACATATAGAAAATCAGAACAGTTGGAGATCATTGTGTATTCTTACTCTGATTTTGCTGGATGTCAAGATAGCAGAAAGTCTACATCAGGCTATATTTATATGTTAGCAGGAGGAGCTATATCATGGAAAAGTGTTAAAAAGATACTCGTAGCTTTCTCCACTATGACAGCAAAATTTATAGCTTGCTATGAGGCATTTAATTAGGGAATATGGCTGCGAAATTTTATCACGGGACTGCGCATTCTAAAAAATATGAAAATACCACTAAGGTTATATTATGATAATAAATTTGTAGTAATATATTCTAATAACAACAGGAGCTCAACTAAGTCAAAACATATTAACATTAAGTTCCTAGTTGTGAAAGAAATGGTACAGAGTGGACAGATATCCATAGAACACATTGGGACAAACTCCATGATAGCTGATCCTCTTACTAAAGGATTACCACCTAAGGTCTTTCATGAGCATACTGCTCATATGGGTGTGGTATTATTTGAGGATATCATGATTTAGTAGGAGTTTGTAATTATTGTGCTTTATGTTAGGTTGTATTGTCTGATCAGAATAAAGTTTTTCAGTTCATACACTCTGGTACATAATGTTAAGGTTGACCTCACTAAAGTTTAAAGTAGGACCAGTTGAAAATAGACATGTACTGATTATATTGCATATAATTTTCATGATGCACATCCATGATTGATCTATATCGTTTGATTATATTGGTATATGTGACCATTGATGGGTCAAGTCACGATAAATGTGACGAAGACCGTTTTGATCCTATATTGATATTGTCAATGGACGAGATTGTTCGGAAATACCCTTATCTATGATAGCAATTTTTTGAGCTCATAAGGTTATACACACTTTAAGAAAACATATGGTGCGCCCAAGTGGGAGATTGTTGGATTTAAATCTAATTAAATCTATTTGTGAGCACATATGTTATATCAGTGTGTGTTGCTATCTTTCAGTTGACAAGCATAAAGTGATCAATCAGGTAATTGGGTCAATGAGTATTTAAATATGTAATGGGCTAAATGTGCTGATACCAGGTTATAATTATAATTTTATGAGGGGCCAAATTATAAAAGTACAACAAGTATAAATAAGGGGTTATGATCCCTGATCTAGGGTTACATTCTCTATTCTCATAATCCCCATCTAAAGAGATTCTAAAGGAGTGACCCTCAATATTAGAAGATCAAACCCTAATTCAGATCCGTGCAATTCCAAACAATGGATTCAGGTATAAGCTTCCGCTCTCATTGTTGTTGTTTATTCTCTTTGAATTAAATCATGGTTTTATGGATTTGATCTCAGATATTCAGATCTAACAATTTTGTGATATTATAACTTTTTGTACTCTCCTTGATTTAGTGGAATCTCCACATCCTCTCCCCGTGGACGTAGGCAAATTGCTGAACCACGTATATCTCTGTATTTGGTTTGATTAATTTGTTGTATTTTGGATTGAATCGTGCTCGTGTTTGGTTTGGTTTTCTTCTCCATTGACTCGCGGACTCGTTTGGTTGTCGAGCACGCTTCCGTATAGGCGCTAGGCACACAACAGATACTAGGCATTTAGTCCTATACTTGTATATAAACACCTCAATATAATGAAGAGCATAAACACTTCTCCCACACCCCACCCCACACACAAAAAAAAAACTCCTACATAGACATCAGCAGCAGCACTCTGTGCCTTTCATCTCCTATATGGATAACAGCCTCATCCGCCTCTTCACAGAAAACACAAGCCAAGGAAGGTAGGTTACACTGTGAAAACGGCGAAGGAATTGTGAAAAACGTGAAGAATAACCCAAAACAGACTCTACCACACCCTGGTATGGTGTCTGCCATGGGTGTGGTAGAATCTGTCCTGCACCACACCCTC
>BQKN01066619.1:579591-602148 GCA_022839385.1 Asparagus kiusianus | reverse complement strand
TGGAGATGAGATGAGATGAGTTGTCACCTTATTATAGGATGATGTGAGTGATTTTTTAAGAAAACTTGTTTTGATGTTGTTTGGTTGGCGAAAATAAATAAGGAAATGAATTATAAGAAACCTATTTCTTGTAATAGGTTGGTTTTTTTGTTTGGTTCATTCTTAAAAATAAGAAAATAGATGAGATGACATGAGTTGTCATTATATTATTGGATAATATGACCCACACTTAAAGAAATCAATTTCCTTGGTTTTTTTAGGAAATGGGTGGAAATGAAATGTTAATGAGATGAGATGAGTTGTCACAATCTTTTTTTTTTTTTTGGTAAATGAAAAGATTTTATTCATTCACCAATGTGAGAATTGAAAGTACATCAAGAATCTCTTACAAATTGAGATATCCAAAACTAAAACCTGTAACTTGTCACAAGCTTATTGGATGATGTGAGTGATTTGAAATGATGAGATGAGATGAGTTGAGTAATGTTGTGGATGAAAATAATATTTTATTAGATGTGGTGGATGTGGTGGATGAGTTGTTGGATGAAAATAATATTTTATTAGATGTTGTTGGTGGGTTTTAGGGATAGAAATGGATAAAATTGTACTTTTTGAGTTTTCTTGGTTTTCATTTCTATTTCTTGGTTTTCATTTCTATTTCTTGGTTTTTTAGGAAATAACCAAACAGATAAAGATGACGGGTGACTCCTTGCGCTGCGTTGCCCTCTCTCTGTGCTGCACGCTTTCAGAAGGCTCAGAACAACCTCTCACAGCCTCTGGAGAACGTGGGAATTAAGTTGTGCTCCTCAAGCAGGCCTGACACTGAATTTACTGTTATTCTTGTTGAGTACATCCACCATATTCAAACATAAAGGAAGAAAGCCTTAACTAACGCTGTGTTTGGGAGTATACCAGGGAAAAGGAAGGTATGTGTTAATTAAGGGGAGAGGGGGGTAACAAATAGTATGGAAAGTTGAAGGAGTATATAATAACTCATTTTAGAGTTTACTAGGGGAGGAAAGATAAATTATTTTCACTTTATTTGGAAAGCCAATGTCCTTCCCTTTAGCTATCCCACAAATCGAGGGGGTAAAAAAAAACCCTATTAATATGATGAGAACTCGTAACACTTATTACCCTCTACTCTCATCCCTTAACCCCCACATAAAACACTCTTAAGAAAGATTAATTCTTACCTTACCTTCCCATGTCCCTCATTCACCTCCATCCAAACAGAGCCAAAAAGATTACAAGTTTACAATTCTACTATTAACCATATGATAAGATGACCAAAAATGGTATCAGGGAAAGACGACATCAAGGTACAAATTTGCGCTGAGGACTGAGGCAACATTAATGTACTGGAGCTTTATCATCAACTTTAAAGTTCATGTATGGCAAAACTTAGAAGAAAGTGCACAACCCTAAAGGATCGAGAATTGACAGAGCACGCATCAAGCACAAAAGACGAAGAATTCGGTCCTACTGTCCGAAAGTTGTACCTAGTATACATTGAGAAGAAAACACAAATTCTTACAAGAACGGAATCGCCAAGAAGAATTAGGAACACAAGACCCTCAGGCACATAACATTTTTCCTTTATGAAGGTGCTGGTCACAAAAAGAATTATAATTTCCGAGACACTCATCACACACTACCACATCCGAGAGCCAAAAGCGTACCACCAGAAGAAATAATCAAGAAATATACAAACCCCAAACCATAGTCAATGATTACATTTCCCATACCGATCAGGAATCAGAAGCAAGAACAAATACCAACATGAATACACAACCTTAAGGTATCTCAAGCATTAGGAACTGCAACAGGAGGTGGTTGAGTCGCTTGTTTATTTGCAAGTAGTGGAGAAAGTGCCTTGACTACAATACTCATATTGGGCCTAAACTCTGATTCATACTGTACACAAAGAGCTGCTACTGCTGCAAGCTGTAAGAGCAGCCTGTGTCAGCACACAGAGAAAAAGAATACGAGTATAAAGAGAGTAAATAGCAGGAAGAAAGACCTTAGCAACTCCTTTTGGTGGATATTCTCCTTTCAATCTCGGATCTACACATTGTTTAACTTTATCCTCGCTCAACCTTGGAGTAGCCTACAGAAAATAGGAAAAAGTAAAACATTTATCCTTACTATCTTCCATTTTTACTGGTCTAATGACAAATTGATGCAGAAGCTACAATACAAACAGAGAAGGTAAGACAAACTAATAATACCACACGCTAGGAAGCTAAGATATAAACAAGACAGAGGAGTTGATACTCTACCCACTGTGTAGGTAATGCTCATCAACTCTGGCTTTAGAAGTTCTTGTTTCTAACAAGTCTTTTTTTTCCCATTACGTCATTTATAGGTGGAACCTATGTACACTACACGACTTCATGCTGATTGCCTTTTTTTTATTTTAAAGTACAGAATACACATGTTTAACACACATTGGGCACACTCCCACACAGCATAACTTCACGATCAAAGTGTTGGTATGCCACATAGGCTGGAGCCAAAAGAAACATGGCAACTGGTGACTTACGGTTCACTATCTACTTCATTAGGAAGTTGCGAAGTACAAGCTGATTGCAAAATGGGCCAATATATCAGGTTCATGGCTAAACATATGTTAATAAAAGGGAACGCCTACAATGTTTTAAATGCCCCGATGATATATAGCCAATTTATTCTCTTAAAAGGCTTGAAACAAAACCTTAAGATCTCAATATTGTTTCTCTCTTTTGTGGGAAATTTTGGGCAATATCATAATTGCATAGAATCCAGTTCATCCCGGTTAATGAAAAAGGTACAGGATCGTGGTACACCATTCATTAGGAATCGGATACGATGGGGTAGGCTTATACGGTACGACATTTGACGTGAAACCTTTTAGGCCCGTTCTTAAATGTAGGAATCAGAGGTTCCGCAAGAGTTAATTTTAAAAAATATGCTAGTTGATATCAGTAATGGTAAAAGAAACTTGAATGTCATGTTGAACTAAGGTACGCATACTTTATTTGCTTAATTTTCTACTTTCTGTTGTTCATTACTTTGAAAAAGTTTTATTTTTAAATTTTAACTGGTTTAAATTCTAAATCGGTTTGCAGGAGTTGGTGAATTGTGTAGCGTTCCACCGCAAGTCTAAAATGATTGAAGTCGGGTTGTGGTTCGTTACAACATTCCGCGTTCCTGCTTCTCTGTGCAACACATCCCCGACATGGTCGATATATCACTCATATGTTGGTTGATACATCCTTTTACATAGTTTGTTGCCAAATATATAGTTTTGCAAAATTTCTGTAATGTTTTTTAGCAAGAATTCTAGCTCTGAAGTTTTTACCAATATTCTTAAGTCTCTTTTGCCTAAGTAATTTCTACAATTGGTTAGTGGTCCTAAGGGTATATTATTTACATTTTTGAATGCTTAGATTTCATTAGGTATATTTAGATTATGATGTTATACTATATATATACATCATCTGATACGACACTCCAGTATTTACTACATATCCCCGATATTTACCGATACCTGCGATCCGATATGGATTTTGGTGGTCTAATATTTCCTATCATCTAATAATTAAAACATTGGATGCCTACGCAGTACAAAAACAAAAAACAAGGACCTATTAAGCATAACTTCCAAAAGATAAAAGTGAAAATATCTAAACATAGGAACCTAAACCGAGCCAAAAATTTGTGATGAAGGCTTTGTTGTTGTTGTATCTAAATACAAAACTATTTTTAAAGAGTGAAAGAAAATCAAGATAGTCTTCTAAGTTCTAGAATAACTATAGAGAAAAGAAGTGGTTATTCCTCTCCACTGTTATAAATAGCGGTAAATAGCCCCGCAATAGCGGCGCTAATAGCTTTAGCGATCCCTTCCCGCGACGCTATCGCCCGCTACGCTATCGCGCAATAGCGGTGACATATTACGAAATATGTCTGTTCGCAAAAGCGGCCAATAATGTGTCATAACGGTAAATAGTGAGCGATTGCATTCGAAATTTGCTTTTTGACTGATATTTAAAAACAGTTTGAGGCTTATTTTTTTTAAAATTAAACTCAACCCTTGACCATTGCATTCCACCGTCTCCTGTGATTTTCAGCATACTCCCGCTACCTCTCATAGCCTCTGGCACCTACCTTGAACTTCCTCTCAACTCCTTCACCGTGAGCTCCTCTTAGGGCAGTCTTGTCATCGTTAAGCTCTTCTTCTCGAAGACGACGATTTTTTGACTCCTCCAGTCATCTTCGGTATTACGTGATGGTTACATGTCTATTTCGTGTTTAGGATCTCTTTAAATCATCCAATATATAAAAAATTATGTATTTTTATGGGTATCCAATATATAAAAAATTACGTGAAGGGTGTTAAAACTTTTCGTCTAAAAATGCCCTCCCAACTATCATTCAAAATACAAAAAATGCCTGATTAAACTATGTATTGTTATGGGTATCCACGTAATTTATTCTTATGACACATATATACATGAAACCATACATAGATACATACATGCATGATACAAATTATTTAAGTGAATTGTAATAACCTCTATTCATTAATCATAAATCTCTTTAACATCAAGTAAAATATGTTGCAATTGCATCTATCATATCCACTATCAAATGAATACTTAACATTTAAGCCCAACTATTTAAGTAATGAGGAACCGACCCACTATCAATTAACATATAAAATCTCATTAAATTAATTAAATTAAAGGTGTATGACATTTTTTAAAACTAAAGTTTATTTACTATAGTCAGATATACAAATCCTCCTCATAACCTTAATTAGATCAAATGCAATATAATGATTATACCAATTATAATAACACACTTCAAAGTTCAAAAAAATAAAAATAAAAAAATTATAAAAACACTTCAACTATCGTTATTTGCCTAGATGCACGTTCTCCCTATAACTCCCACTCTTCACTCACTGATAAATGAACTTAGCTGCACAATCTCCCTCTAACTCCTACTCTTCACTCACTAATAAATGAAAATTTATTTACATTTACACTATAACCATAAGAAACGTACATCTCTTGATCTCCCGACATATCACTATAAACTACAATCAACATCCTACCAATTCTCCAAATCTCTTCGGTAAAGTCTTCTCAAAACGAAGTGAAAGCCATGTTCACCCTTGATGGAGCTAATAACTATCTATGTCTAAGGTTGTTTGATCACTGTTGACGCCGCTCGTAAATATATAAGGTAGTTCGATCTCTAATTTTAGTTTCGATTTTTTGACGCAGCATAAATATATATTTCGTTGATGCCCCTAGTAAATATTTATTTATAAATTTGTTTGATCTCTAATTGATTTTAGATTCTGTTGTTTTTATATATCACCTACTTTATTAATAAAAGCAGAAGGATGGAGATTTTATCTATGCACAATAAATCCTATATGTACCCATCACCATTTTCAATTCCAGCTCTACAATTTTTTCACAATTTATTTTTATAAAACCTGAATCCCATTAACTACTTCCATTATCCACATACCCCATAACTTCTTCCACTTGACACGTTCTTAACTTCTCCTAAACCCATGAATTGACAGTTCCTAAAAGAAGAGAATTTTCCACCAATCTAAGAGTCCTTAACAATTTAGACATCTCAAATTCATCTTAATCCATGTACCTATGATTAATTCTATTATGTAAATTTAACAAAATTTAGCCTTTTCCCCTCTATAAAACAACTTAATCAAATTTTCAAAATTAGAGTCGAAATCCGTATTGTTGTTCACATCAAATAGTTTGATTTTGTCAAGTTTAGAAATGTAGTGCAATTCAAAGATCTCTCCATCTCTTCCAAAGATTTCTTGCTTTATTTCTTAGTTTGTCAAAATTTCTTTTTCTTTTTCCTTTTTTTTTTGCCAATAACTATCGAAGATCTGTTGTTTTAAAAGAAATATCGAGTTCAAGGTTGAGCCAGAGTCGAAAATCTGTATTGTTTGCTCTTTATGTTTGTGCATATGATCTTAATAAGTTCAGGCATCTTAGGTATTTTTACAACTCAATATTGCTACTTTGAAATTAATATTCTTCTTAATTTGATTTTCATCTTTACCAAAATCTAGATTTCTAAACTTTTCCCTTATGATTGGAATTGAAGGGATATGGCAATTTTGTGCAAGTTCTAGTTCTTGGAGTTTATGTTATTTTAATATCTCTGGAACTTAATTAAAGTGATGAAATTTGCTGAATTGCATTTGTTAACGAGATGCAGAGGAAGGTCTTAATGAAACAGAATTGGATTTATATGAACATTATATTCTATTTTTGTTAAATTTATATGATGTAGTCACTCGCAAAACCATAATTGTTTGGGATATTAATTATTGAAGAATAATTGTTTGGCCTAACTATAATTCATAGATCAATAAAACATAGTGGTTCTATGGTAAGGGTTATGGCTGAATTTTTACACCATATACTATTTTTATGCTTCTTTACTCTTACTTATCAGAAGTGTTTCCAGACTGTTTGATTCCAAGTCCTTTTCATTTGTGGGCTGTTTGTTTTTTCTCCTTTGCCAGGCTTTATCCAATCAGATTATACATCTTTAAGAGTTACCTGGCTTTTGTATGGTAGCATGCTAGCATATATACAATACAAACACAACTCAATTGATTTTATTTATAAATTTACCCCTAAAATACAACTATCTGTCATTTTAATTCCCATTTCTCTTAATCTAGATTTTCAGTTAGAAAGCTTTCTTCATATATCAAAAAAGTAAACTCCATATAATCGCAGATTTGTGGTTTGTCAAAATGATATTATGTGTTTAAATATTGTCTTATTATAGACTGTAAATATTAAATTAGTCTTAATTCTTATTGCATTATAGCTTTGATAAGTTCATTTAGTTGTTTTTGGTGTAGGATTTTTTTCGGTTTTAAAAAGATAATCCATATACATATGAATTTAATAAGTTTTTACAAATTTTACTTACAGTCGTGCTTGGAATGGGATCATAGACAAGTATAATTAGATTCGAGGATTGGGAAGGTTAGGAAGGCAATGAGACGAATATTTATGCAAAGATAAACTTGGATGGTTCTGAAGTTTATGAATGTAGTACCGAGATTCCCAAGCACTTGGCAAATGAAGACGAAGTATACCTAAGCACTATCATGATGCTGCTATACTGTGAAGCATACAAGATCATGTGGGAGCATAGGAAACTGGAAAGCTGAAAAAGGTTTTGGCGGAGATCATCTATTGACGAACTGTCTACAGAAATAATTTTTTTTCATACTTTCATTTGTTTCTTGTGATTGTTTAGGAAACTTAAGATCCCTGTACAGCAAAACATTTGTGCATTGATTTATATATAAAATTACCCTTTTAGGTTCTTTCATAAGTATTGTGCATTATATAGCCAAATCTCCCCTTAAAATAATGTAGGAGGATGTGTGATCAACCCTATCATAAAAATCGTATGCAAGATTTATTCATGATTTAACAAGACTTAAAAGTGTGATCTTCAGCATACTATAGTCTAGTCATGGCTTTAGATTTTTTTTTTTTTTTTTTGGTGGGGGGGGGCGGGGGGGGCCCCCCGGGGGGGGTGGTGGTGTTTTTTTTGGGGGGGGGGGGTTGGGAGGGGGAAGTGGGGTGTGGGGAATGCAAGTGAAGATTGTGCTTAGCATGGACTTTTTCAAAATTGTTGAAAGTTGAAGGGCTGAGGAGTTTTAAGAGTCAAGGGGGTTATCTCAGAAATGCCGAAACCTAAGGGGGGCTTTGTGAAAGGGCTCTTCATGTACCGTATGGACTATTCATTTGTCATGTCATGCTTGATGCTTAAACCCATCTTAATTCCTTCTGCATATGCGAACCAAGTGAAAATTGGTGCTTAATCCAAACTAATAAATTTACCTTCTATTTTTAACATAATGAACACTTTATCTAACATATTGTCTCTTCAAACTTGGAATACTATTATTTCTTTTTGCCTCAAGAAAGCAAATTTCCTTAGGTTTGTTGGAAAAAATAGTTAATAAACAGGTGCAAGACCAATAATTCCGTGAGAGATTATAACAGGTTTGTCAAGTATGTTTCAATAATTATGTTTTATAAAATTCTGTTTCCATAATTTCTAATTTTTTTGGGCATCTTTACCACATTTGGCTTTTTTAGCATCAAGGGTATGTAATGAGGAGTTTATACAACTTTTAAAATTGAAATGAATATAACGCAGGCCAACAAGTAACACCTTTATTCTTAGCTTAGGTTTTTGCATTTTCAATTTCAACTTCAATTAATTTGTTACATGCAATTTGTGTTTTTACAATTTGTCCTCATTATGTATATGACGTGTGTAATAAGTTTGAAGCAAAATTCAAGTACCCTGGCTTAAGAAAAGTGTGCAGCATTGCGCAAGTATAACACTACTGTAGCATGATTTTTAAGAGGAAAATATAAACTATACCAATTTTTTGTGCACGGTATATCGTATTACAGTACACTTTTAAAACCATATATATCATATTATAGTACACCCATATATATCATATTATAATACACTTTAAAACCATACAGGTAAAAAGGGGAATTTTAAATTTGGTATAGAAGATCATAGCTTCGTATAGCGAAGTATACCCATTCACAAGATCATAATTTGATATTCGGAGAGGCACATGTTTGTTATATAAAATGTCATGTACTACTATATGTATTTTTAATATTAAATGAAATGTATGTATTCATTTTTGTATGTATTCATTTTTTGTAATTTTCCTCTCTAAAAAAATCATAACACAAAACAAGAATTGCTATGTGCAAATCACACACACTATACTAGTAGACTAAAAGTAAGATTTAAAATAAATTCAAGAAAAAAAGGTGAAGCATTTATATTAAAGCAGTTTTTAAAACTGGGATACCAATGTATATTAACCAACAGTCCATGATGCCGCAAACTCACCCAAGTAACCAGACTCTGCTGGCCTCTAGGCATGGTATGATCAACTGGTTTTCTGCCTGTTAGAAGCTCCAAAAGCACGACTCCAAAGCTATATACATCACTTTTCTGGGTTAGCTGACCAGTCATGGCATATCTGCACAGAATCAACATAAAACCACCATCATTACACTTGATGTAATATTTATTTTGGGTTATGTACAAAAGCAATACTTCCATATATATTATGCAGGAAACCCAATCTTTTTTCCTTTCATTTAATAAAATGAATTGACGGGTTTCTTGAAAGTTTGAGACTAGAACAGAAAAACAAAGGGATGCTTTGAGGGAGGGAGGGAGGGAGGGAGGGAGGGAGCACCCTTTCTGGTCACGTTCCAACTTAGGTTTACTATAAAACACCAAGGTTGCTGATAGCGGATCGCGGCGCGTCGCGGCGAGATACCGTTAAGGCTATATCGGGCTATTGCGGCGAAATCGCGGCAAATAGCGCACAGTCAAATAGCGGTCAAATTTAAATATATTTAAATATCCTAAATAATAAGAAAATTCATAAAAAAATCTAAAAATTCAATTAGTTGTAAATTTCTTGTATTATCAATAAATAACAATTAATAAGCTTGTTGTATGAATGAAACTATGAAGAAATTCAAGAAATATAGCATCATAATATGTGTGATAGCGGGTTTAGCCGCTTTTAACAACAAAAATCCGCTTTTAACCGCGAAAATCTGCTTTTAACCGCGAAAACCCGCTTTTAACCGCGGAAACCCGCTTTTAACCCGCTAAAATCCGCTTTTACGCGCTATTCGAATGAATAGCGGATTTTCCCGCTTAAGCCAGCCGCGAAACCCCTACGCGTAGCGCTGAAGGGCCGCGACCGCTATTTGCGCCGCTATAGCCCCGCTATTGGCCGCTATTTACAACACTGTAAAACACCATGCGGGAACTTACTTAATATTAATTGTTAACATAACTTTAAAGGGGTTATATCTTATCTCATCCAATGCTATTAATTGATCTTTCTAAATAGTCATGCAAAAATGTATTCTTCAAATTTCCTGATCCCAGAGGGTGCTACTGGAGTGAATTGCTAATTTAGTTAAGCACGTCATTGTTAATCACCAATTGTAGATTGCTGGGTTCAATAGAGAATATGCCAGAATATAATCAACTGGAATTCGATTGCACAATAGTCGTGCAAAAATGTAACCATCAAGTTTTCTAAACAAGGGAGGGTGCAAACTGAAGCAGATCACCAATTTCAACTGAGTACATGGCATAGTTAATCCACTGATAGTATATTGCTGGCTTCAAGTGAGGCACGTCACAATATTACAACGTCAAGTTCATTGCTAACTTTCAGTGACCATAACTTTCCATTCAGCTGATGGGAAGATGGGCCCACAGTTGCATGGAACCCGGTTCATTCCGGTTCACAGGACGAGTATGGGAACGTGGAATGCCACTCGCTATGAATTGGGTACAAGGGGGTAGGCTTATATGATGCATCAAGGAATGTGGTACACAAAGTTCAGTTCATAAATGCTAGTTGATATCAGTAATAGTGAAAAAACCTTAAGAATCATGTTGCAATTAAGATATGCATATTTTATTTGCTTAATTTCTCATGTACTTTGTTGTTTATTCTTTTAAAAAGAGTTACATTTTTTTCCAAATTTCAATGAGATTGAATTGTAAATCGGGTTGCTAGAGTTGGTGAAACGGATCATGTTCCACACAAATCTGGGACGATTAAACCTCGGTCATAGTTTGCTGTAGTACACCGTGTTTCCAACTTCTATAGATGGGCCTAATTTTATTGAGACTTGCTTGTACTGGGATCCTTCAACATTCTGGGTCCATATGCTATTACTAGTCAACTCACATATCTAAAGCTATTACGCAAATCTGACATAATGATTGTAAAGTAATTAAACCTTGCCACTTCCCAACTCTTATGTTCTTTCATAGCCTTCAGAAGTACTGGAAGTGGAGACCTGTTATTCCTCTAAATAAGGGATAAATAAGCAATCCCGAACATCTCCTCTGCCTCATCAGTATTGTCATAGTATGTTCACATGTCCACTGTCAGTCTCCGTGATTGGTTGTGGTTCATAAATCAATACTGTTAAATGAGATCAACAGTTGGCCACATAATATTTAAAATATCTTTCCTGTTTTCAGTTTAAGTCCCCGGTTACATGTTTAACTTACGGAACTTGACAACTACTGAAGTTTTATTCAGATGTTAATTATCTATCACAAAATAATAAAACAAAATTTGAAATTCATGTCACTCTCTCGCTTTTTCCCCTTATAAGCTATAGTTCCCTTACGAAATAAAAGATTATATTAACATGGTCTTGCAGTGGCAAGTGAATGGAAATAATAAAATGTCAATTTCAGTCATCCATCGTGTCTACAGGATGCATGACAAAAAAAATTAGGGTTACTTGCATATGTACACCCCCCCCCCCAAAAAAAAAAAAAACCCAAAAAAAAGAAGAAAAAAAGGGAAAATGAGGGGAAAAACATCCCTATTTGCAAATATACCCCTCAAATCAAAATATATGAAAATATAATCCCCCCCAAAAATCTCACATAGTCAGTGCTCAAAAACACGCTCTACCTGACCGAGTACCTGACCGAGTAGTCCTACCTGACACCAAAATGTGTTGGGTGTCTGAAACACACTTGATTAGATGGTCAGACCGCATAATCGAAGGGTTAAAGAGTATGTGCCTACATAATGAAATTACGCAGGCACATAATATATCCGATCCGATTCGACCAACACTTAATTATCCAAATTAATTATCTTTAAAATCTCCCAATCACTGCCTCAAAGGATTCAAAAAAATATGTTGCTTCAAAGCCCTAAACCTAGTAACCCCCCACCCCTCACCACCCAACCCAAAAAAAAGGAAAACTCTTCCACTGCCACTAGTCGGCACCGATCACCGCCACTGTGTAGACGCGGACCGCCGTAGTATCCTGTTGTCATTTCCGCCATCAATCACTAAGAGAATGATGAGGAAGACTAGACAAGAAGCCTATAAGTATTTTAAAGTGTTATTGAGGTACGAGTGTTTTTAGTTTAAGAACTTTTTAAGTTCTTCTTATTTTCACTTTTTAAGTGTATAACGACTTTGATTTGTATAGATTTGGGTATTATTTTTAGCCTTTTGATTGGAATTTTTTATAATTTTTCATGAATTATTATATTTTTACGTATGGTAAATACTGTGTTAAAATTTTCTACATAATTCCGCATAATCTGATTAATGACCACATAATCCGATTAATTGTTACCCAATATTAGACTGTATGCATAATGACAACGTGTTTTAGAACCTTGCACACGGTGTTAAAATACCCTTCTAGCCTAACAGTGTTTGTGTTTTAACAAAATGTAGGCGAGTGGACAAAAATATCCTTCCCCTCTTCATCTTTCCTCCCTCAGCTCGTGGACTACAGCTGTGTGGCATGTGCTTATAATTGATTCTTTTCGAGATGGAGCTTTGGTGAGATCCAGTGACTAAGTATTTGTTAGATGAAGTGATCACAAGTGATACGGGGGTCTGGTGAGGACTTATTATTGCTCCGACAGAAGCTTTTCATTGAGGAGACCAAACTCTCTTGCTACTGTCCTACCACTGCTTTGGATGTGAACTGGAGGGAAGGAATGAGAGAGTAGAGTATAGCATGGAGATCGTCAGATTGAGTCCATGGAGATGAGAATGAAGGATGTCCAAGATTACATCAACTATAATCATTTGTTGTTCCCTGAAGGGTGCTATCAGCAAGGAGAGGAAGGAGATCACTAATTGGGATTGTTAGCAGGGGTGGAGGGGGCTAATGACAGGGAGTCACAGAGGATGAGGAAGGAAAGACAGAAAGGGAGGGGTATTCTCTTTTTCCATTCACCTACATTCTGTTAAAAACAATGGCTATTTGCATATACATACCCCTCAAATCATGAGTATCTGCGAAACTACTCCCAAATATTAGTTTAAAATTGCCCCCCAAATCATCAACTTTGGAGGGGGAAAAATATAACTAAAGTCAACAAATCAACTTAGTAGGCAAAAGAATTGACTATTTTGTTGATATTTGTTACATTTCAGTTACAAATAAGTGAAAGTGAAATGTAGGATATATGTCCAAAAAATGTATGATATGTGTTTTAACTAAAACATGTATTGTTTAATTGAGTACCTGTCCGAATAAATGTATGCATATATGCAAGAAGTGTCCAAGGAGTTTGGGTATGAGCACAGGTACGTGTCAGGTATGAATACAACTTCATATAATAAGTATAGGTAACATAGGGACCAAGGGATTATTTTCAATCTTTTTTTTGGCACATGCTTGTCACATGAGATCATTAAAACCAATGGTGCTAATTTCAAGATTAAATGAGAAATTTAGCATAATAAAAATGTTCAGGGATGGTTATGTTCATAAGCCCAGAAGTTCAGGAGGTTTAGTGTAAAAAAAATAATATGGGTTTACTGCAACTTGGGGGGGGGGGGGGCCCCCCAAAAAAAAAAAAAATTCAGAGGTTTTTTGCAATTAACCCTTGCAATATCTAGATTTGAAAGGTAATTTTGCAAATATGGATGATTTGGGGCATATATATGCAAATAACCCAAAAGATTAAATTACTATATTTTTGGCTTATAAACATTTTAAAATGTAGATAAAATCAACTTTAGAGAACTGGGTTACAAAATCAAATCATCAACATCAAATCCAAGTATTTTGTTCCAAATCTTCCCCAAAGGATCAAAGATCAAATGGTTGGTTCAAAGATGGAACTTTTTCTAGATTCATACTTTTGAGAATACAACTTTTTGATTCAAACATTTGATCTTGATCTAACCCCCTAAAAACCCCTTATAAAAGTATTGCGTCAAATACTTAAACTCAGGCATATTACATTGTTAGACTAACCAATTTTCTATTTAAAATGTACATGTATAGACAGTGATGCATGGGCAAGAACTTCTAATAACTTGACTATTGACTTTTAGACATTTGCATGATGCATTCAACTTTTAACTGAAATGACCTATAAATTTATAATACTGAATTTGAATGGAAAGGATTTGTTCCAAATCCTTATGCAAGAAAATTTGTTCGTGTGTGGGCATGCATGCATGAACAGTAACTAATATTGGGACGGCATAAAAACACTACATTAAGCACAATACCATACTGGCAGATCATTCCTCTTCTTCTAGATATTGTCAATACTAAGACATTAAAGTTATGCCAAGAAAAAATGCATAGAATTTAAGTTTCGTTTGATTACTCTGGGGCATGATATCCAAAAGTTCCAAGGACACGAGTAGAATGAAGACGAGCAGCCATGTCAGGAGCCTGATTTGAGAGGTTGAAATCTGCAATTTTTGCTTTGAAATCTTCAAATAAAAGAATATTGCTTGATCTTATATCCCGATGTATTACAGAAGGTTGAGCCTTCTCATGGAGATATTCCAGACCCTTTGCTGCATCAATAGCAATTCTCACCCTCTGAATCCAATCAAGCACAGGACCAGGTTGGGCACCTTGGACTCCTTTCCTGCCTGCAATTCAAAAGGATTTAGATTTGATGATTGCCCACGACATCAGGCTTGGCATATGAATAATGCAGTACTATAGCAAGCTGATCATCATACCATGCAAAACATCATGCAGTGAACCCATGGTAGCGAATTCGTAGGACAATAAACGATAATTTCCTTCCACACAGTAGCCCAGCAATTGAACAAAATTATCATGTTTCAATTTTGATACTGTTTCTACCTGATGCCAGAAAAACATTATGGTTTAACTTTTAGTCTGGAAACGCACAGCATATAAGAGAGAACAATAGGGAGTACAAAAATAGCGGTTGAGCTGAAATCATCAAGCACACCTGAGTCAGAAACTCTTCCTGGCTGGAATCTGGCTCTGAAGAAACATCAAGTTTTTTTATTGCAACCTGTTGCCCACTGTTTAGAACAGCATAATATACTCTTCCATAAGACCCTTCCCCAACCAAAGACTGCGATCCAAAGTTGTCAGTCTTCGCTTTTAGTTCCTCTAGAGACAATTTAGGTACTTCAATATTTATAACTCTCTTCTGTTGTTCAGCTTTCGCCACAGCAGCAGGCCTTGAACCCTTCTGTGTTCCTGGAAGTGATTTCAAAAGAATCATTAAAATGATGACAGGAAAAAAGAAACATCCAGAGAACACCTTCAGCCAAGAGGTCAGAGGGCATATTCTTCAAATTCAGAATTAGCATAATTCATAGGAAAAGGAGGAAAAAATATTGACAATTAGATAAATATGGGAAGACTAAATTCCCTTCATTTGGGAAGCCTCAATTCCTTTCATTGTTTGTATATCATAACCAGTCTTTTTTAGATATCTTTCGATATTAGTTGGTCTACTCTGATTCTAATATGGTGCAAATCTAATTTATAATTGATTCAACACAACTAGACGAGTGATACAAAATCGAGATTGGGCCTAGACCTTATCGACTTCCAGTTTTTTAATACTTTTTTTAACTCCCTCATCACAACCAACCAAAGTACTTGATATTCAGCATCTCGCTATTGATAAAACTAGCAGAAAGGGGCAACGAGAACACACAAGCATTATCCCTTAAAGAGGAGATAAAAGAAGTAACGAGCGACAAAATTACAGGAAAGGTACAAAGCCTATGAAATATGATAATATCCATATCAGATAACAGAAGCAAGTGTAATACGGTTAATATGTAATAACATATACATTATATACAGCTAGGAGTGGAAACAAACCAAATAATTAACAAATAGTTTGTTAATTATTTGACTAACTATTCGGTCATATTTGATCCAACGGTTCATTTAACACTAAACAAAAAATATTTAGTATTCGAGTTCATTAACGAATAGAATTTAACCATGGGTATATTCGATTCATTTGCTTATCAAATATTCGTTTAAAATTTGATTGCTTATAATTTGTATCATTACATATGGTTTTATATTTTCAACCTACTTATATTTTCTACTTAAGTTCTATATACTAATTTTGAGAAACTTAAAGAATCTTAAATCATTTTTCTAATGAAATATTCGAATTGAATATATATACATTGTAACTATAAAGAAATAATTTTACCATTTAAAAGATTAAATACTTTGGAAGAATGAATATACTTCGACATTCAATAAATATTCGTGAATAGTCATGAGTATTTATCAAATACCTAGTATTCGAGTTCAAATTCAAAAAACTACAGACAAGGATATTTGAATTTGGCTTCGAATTCAAACAAATACAAATACGAACATCTTAGTATTTGATTCGATTCGTTCGTTTACCACCCCTATATACAGCAATCTATCTATGTAGTTAACACACTCGCTATGTTACTTAGGTACTTCTAATTTGAAGCCATACTCACATGGGACACATACGAGTACCCATGTCCGAGCTCCCAGGACGCTCCTTGCATATATACATGTATTCAGGCATGTACTCAGTTGTCATACATCTTTTGGACATATATCCTACATTTCACATCCACATCCACTTCTTGAAAGTGGTTAGACACAAGTCAGGTTCCAAATTATGATTTTGAAGGATCAGTTGGATGTCTAGTTCAAAAACTAACGATTTTCCAATTTATAATCCATATAATAAAAGAAACATAAAATGTTATATGAAATTTAATTCTCAGCCTTGTTCTCATACAAATTATTAATTCCAATATATAATATGTGTATATAAATATTTATATAGCTGTATCCCCATACCCTACATTTTACAAATTTGCTGTCATGTACCCATACAGGTATTCGTAGCGACGTACCCATACCCGAACTCCCTAGACACTCCTTGCATATGTACACATATTCGGGCATGTACTCAGTTGTCATACATCTTTTGGACAGATATACTACATTTCACATCCACATCCACTTCTTGAAAGTTGTTATGATACACGTCAGGTTCCAAATTTTGATTTTGAATGGTCAGTTGGATGTCTAGTTCAAAAACTAATGATTTTTTCCAATTTATAATCCATATAATAAAAGAAACATAAAATGTTATAGGAAATTTAATTCTCAACATTGTTCTCATACAAATTATTAATTCCAATATATAATATATGTATATATAGATATTTATATAGCCGTGTCCCCGTACCCTACATTTTACAAATTTGTTGTGCCCCGTGCCTGTACCGGTATCCGTAGCGACATACTCATACCCGTACCCATGCAATATATGAGTGGCACGAACACAGGCATTCATCATGAACCTAAACATACACTCACTAGGGTGGCATAGAATAACCAGTTAAAAACATGAACTTCTCGAGAACTACAAAAAACTTTATCTACAGGTTCAACTTTAGAAATTCAAATGGTGTTATCTTTTGAATTTGGAACCTGATTCTAACTGGTTGCCAGATTATACTATCATCCGATATAACTGCAAGTTTAAATAACAAACCTCATCTTTCTATGTCTTCCTTCTACTGTTTCCTAGTATAAGATATCTTTGTACAGTTGCTTCTTAGTCATAACTTGTACAATCTAAAAATCGAAATGTAAAAGGTTGAATTTCCTGCTATTCAATTGGTACACGAGCTTTACGGGAAGCTCCAATCTTGACCGCAATTTTCACAGCCACAAATGTAGGACCACCTTTTCGTGTTATGTTGGCAAACAATTGAAATTTTACATTAAAGTTTTATAAGGCTTCGTAACATAAAGTTTGTGTTTCAAAGACTCTTAAAATGAAATGCAGACACCTCATTAGATGGAACAACTTAGATGGAGCATTACATGACGTAATGCTTACAGTTATGATGACAACTGTGGTGCATGTTATATGCATAAGAAATGAAACTGATACAAGGCAAAGATGATGAAGATTATCTTATGAACATTATTCCAAGTCCTGTTATGTTAATATAATTTAACAGAATAACTTCAACTAAGAGGGAAAATAAGCTGATAAAGAATAATAATAAAATATACAAATATCCCATAAAATCGTCCAGACAAGATCATAGATCCAACATGAAAGGGTTAGTTCATCAATCAGAATAATCACATTTATACTCTGCAAAACGATATCCAAATCACGTTTTTTAAATATTTTAATTACCATCCACCTAGTGGCTATCAAATTCCTTCTGCAGCAGTAATATGAAATAGAAAGCCAATATCTCTTAACATACCTGTTAACAGTTAAAAAGTGATTCTACAAGAACAGTTCCATATAGTATACATTAAAGACAACATACCATCTAAATAATTCTTTGGAGCTTTAAGGGTTTGATTCTCCTCGTCATGATGAGACCCATCGATATTACATGCACAGCACAGCCAGCGCTTCATTTTTTCTCTGTTTTATATCTCTTATGTATGGCTAGGATACCTATCAATCCAGAACATGACTGTTAATAACCAATGGCAGAACCATAAGAATTAAAGCGCATGTCCAAATGAAACATTAATATATAAAATACATCATTTTATACAAGCTTTTCAGGTTTTATAGTTTCCACATTTTCTCTTATATCAATTAAAACGAAGTCCAAAAATCATTTATATTGCCTTTAAATTTTAAATTAGAAAAAAGTGTAAGTACCTTTTTTCAGCTATAGAGAATCATACCAAAAAATGGAGGTTATTTATGTAACATACAACTGTAACCTTAGAGTGAAGCTAAAGCAAATTTCCAAAATGGACTTTAAATTAGATATATCTCGTAATTATGTACATTGAGGCAGATGATCGAAATTTAACTGCAAAGAAATCAGCTAAAATAATAGCAGACAGGGACACCAAGATTTGAAATGCAGAGAAATTAACCACCTAGCACAACAACAATAGAGCAGACTACTAGCACAATCTATCATTAATAACCACACTATACAAACTAAATACACTCGTCATGCATCTGTCGCCATCAGAATAATAGCAATGAAATTAAAAAAACAAGATCAACTAATTTCTCGCCAACTCTCCAGCGGGAATTAAATCACATAATACAGCAAGCAACTCAGACAAAGGAGTGCTGAGACCAACAATGACCATAAAATTCATTGAATAAATTAAATTTGAAACGATCTACAAACAACAGAGATAAAAAGACGTTATGTTGCCCTCACACAGCACCAAAGTCCGAAGATTGAAACTTTACGAGAAGCAAAAATACAAAAGAAAGATGCAATCAATCTCCAATCATAATACATCAAAAATGTAATAAAAAAACCTAGAAATCTACAGAAAACCAACCAGACATCAATTAAGAAAAACGTCCAAAAAAAGCAACGAATCTGACAAACAGAACAAGATCCAGCGAAGAAGATCGTGAATAAAGAGAGAGGGCGAAGAAATCGGAAGCGAATCGAATCGATTCAAATCAAATTGAAATCAAGGGGATCCAAAGCCAAAGTTGCAATAAGGTGAAAAGAGCAGGATGATGAGAGATTTTACCTTTGCCTTCGCCTTGGAGGTTTGATGCTCCTCCTCCTCTGCTTCTTCTAGCCTCAAGGGGCTAGGGTTAGAGAATTGGAGGAGAGAGGGAAAGAGAGGAGGGGGAGGAGAGAGAAACAAATAGAGAGAGAGAGAACGAAGTACGGAAATATCGCCGTTTAAAGAGGGGGGGGGGAGAGAGAGAGGAGAGCGGTGGAAAGTCCGAATAAATGTTTGTTCTAATAATAATTTGGAATAAATAATGCGCCAGCGAGGCCGACCATCATCCAATATATTTATTTACAAATAAACCTATGATTGTACGCGGTTTTTATCCCCTTTTCCAGGTTGGACCGTCTGCCCGCTTCTTTTTTTTAACCGGGTAATAATAGAATTAGAGGAGTACTTTAGCAGCACGCTTTGAAACGCGGTTTGTTAAGACCAGGTAAAAGGACACGTGCGATGCACGTGAACGGCCTATGTCGTTCCATACAAATAAAGAAGGGAAAATTGCTTCTATCCCCCCAAAACATTAATGCCTCACGGAACCAAATAGGGGACCCAATGCATGGGACAGGTGATGTGTCATCATCTGGTTACATGATGCACTATTCATGAACAGTGCATCTATAACCGGATGGTGGCACCTCACATGTCTCATGCCTTAGGTCCTCTATTTGGGTCCTTGTAGCAACCCCCCCAAACCATTGTAAGTATTCCGCCCTTTAAGACTTTTTCAACGATTCCAAGCCCCCCAAAATCATTCCAATATACTTTTAGCCCCCCAAAACCCTTCCTCACGTCACCAATGCTTAAAAATAAAAAAACTTTCCCCAAAATGCCATTTGATTTAACCGCCTCTCATTTATCAATGTCATTCCTCGTCGATCGTGCCATCACATCTCTTTTCTGTCCAAGCGAACCAACTCCAGAGCATCCTAACCCCATTGAAAAACCCTAACCCTAAATTAACCCACTCCAGAGCATAATCCTACTCCTGATCGAAAAAATGGCCGGCACGTCAACTCCCAAAGCAGTCGTCTCTATCGATTTCAGCGAAGACGACGACGCGTCATAGTACGTCATCTTAAAAAGACCTTCAAGCGCAGCAAAGTGACTGAAGTTAGCACATCAATTACTGATGTTCTAGAGAACATCGCAACCAATCATTCTCATCCCACAAGTCCAGCTCAACCCAAAAACCCAGTCCAGTGCATAGATCTAGAGGGCAGCACCGGCACCAACAACGCCTCTAGAGCGCTTCTGGTCTACAGAGAGGACCTTAAGAGACGCATACGACAGCACAAAAAAGTAATTTTTACCAAAAAATTTAGTTGTTTATGATGTTGCATGTTGTGTTAATTGTGAAGGATATTGTTAAGTTGTGAAGGTTAGCTTGTAGTTGTCAAGAAAATTCATTAATTGTTAAGTTTATGCATTAGTTGTTAAGGTTATTAATATGTTGTGAAGGTTACTGTTTAGTTGGGACATATGGCATGTTAGTTGTTAAGGTTAAGCGTTTGTTGTTAATGTTATGAGTCTGTTGTGAAGGTTACTCTTTACATGCGACTGTTAGTTGTGAAGGTTACTGTTGGCTGGTGGCTGTTCGTTATGGATGTTACTGTTTACTTGTGGCTATTAGTTGTGAATGTTACTGTTAACTTGTGACATGATTATACTTTTATTGTTAAGGTTATTGATTGGTTGTTGAGGATAGACTTTGGTTGTGAAGCTTATGGATTTGTTGTTCAGTTTACAGTATCTTTGTCAAGTTTACAGCATAATTGTTATGGTTACAGATTATTTTTAAACTAATTATATCTTGTGGTTTTGCTTTGTAGACAAAAGGCAAAGTCCATATCTGAGTTGCGGCCTACTTCCAGCTTCACTACGTACTATGAATTCATGCATACTTTAGTGCAACATATAGGCAAAGGCACTGGGAGGCCTATGAAGATAGTGTATTCAGACACTACATTCATTTTGGCCCTCTTGGTCTTGATCTTCTCACTTTCGAGCACATGCTAAGATAGTGGGATGAGAAAAAGATAAAGTTTGTCTTCACTGATACAAAAACTGGAGAAGACATCGAGTGCTCATTCAACCTTGGTTGGGCAATGAGCCATACATGGTTCTCTAATGAGGGGGGTCTTGTTGGCCCCAACTGAGACAAGAAAAATAGAATTTGGTTAAGGTTTTTTACCAAACCTGTGGGTGACAGTAGTAGAGCTCCTCCTCTAGTACCCACTAGACGCCATGTTGAGGATCTACTCATGAGGCTTGTACAATCAACTGATCGTTAAGATGTGAAGGATTTTGTCCTGCTATAGATCCTCTATCAGCTGAGCATGATCTGGTGCCCATGCAGTGTTCTTGGCATTCCAAGGCATCTGTTCAAGTATGTTGATAGCATTGAACATGTAAATAACACTACTTGGGGGACCTATATATTCAGTGAGACAATTGATGCGATTGAAAAGGCATTGAAGGGTCCTAGGCCAGGAAAGAAGATTGTATATCTGCAAGGGTGTACCCAGCTTGTTTGTATAAGTATTTCTACTTTTTACTGTTTATAGCAATCAGTAAATTTTATGCATTATTGATTGTGAAGGTTAGAGTTTAGTTTTTAAGTATAGTTGGTAGTTGTCATATATACAAGTTGGCTGTCAATGTTACTGTTTTATTGTTATGGTTGCTTATTTGTTGTTAAGCTTACAAATTGGTTGTTAAGGTTAATTACATATTAGTTGTTAATGTTACAGGTTAGTTGTTAATATTACAGATTTATTGTTAAGGATACAAGTTGATTGTTAAGGTTATGGATTTATTATTATGATTGCTTATTTGTTGTTAAGGTTAAAATGTGGTTGTTAAGATTCTATTTCTCTCATGTGCAGCTGTGGTACTATGAACTTACTGGCGTCAAGAAGTTAATAAGTTATTTCATAAGATTCAATAATATTTAAGGCCTGTTAAATTACATAACGCAAGATAACGAGTTACGTAACGGGTTTTTTTCCAACATTGGTTAGGATAATTTAAACACCCCCCCCCCCCCAAAATTAACCATTAGTTGAACCCGTAGACGTGCACTCTAATTGACCAAAATACGCCTAATGACAA
>BQKN01066619.1:480978-569591 GCA_022839385.1 Asparagus kiusianus | reverse complement strand
GGCGAAGCCCTGCTGGATTGAAGACTCAGATCTAAAAAAGATCTCAATATCTATCACGGAATGTCCTCGGATGAACTTTCAGACACTTGTTCTGCGATCACTTCTGATGATACAATATCTATCACGGGGCAAACCAAAGTAGTATTCATAATCACTCCTGATCAGTTTGCTCAAATGCTTTAAGAAGCTCTAGCCAAGCAACATGAAGAAATTAGAGTTGAGATGAAGACGAAAATGGAGTTGGCTATCCAACAAATGAGAGAATTGCAAGCTCAACGGCTTCAACCTCCTAAGTCTAGCTAGCAAACTGAATCTAGCCGCCGCACTCAGAATGTTGTAGATGACAGTGATCCAAAAGTGGATAAAGTCATTATGGCTGATACACCTCTCAATAACAATAACGCTGGGGGTGGTTCAACGAATCCTCTCAATAATAATATTGGGGGTGGTTCAATTGCACCACTAAAAAACACCGGGGGTGACCTAATTGCTTCTACTCAACATCGCTCGAAAAGAGATGAAGGTGACGAAGCGATGATGAAAGAGCTGGAGAATAAGGTAAATGCATTGATATCCACTCAGGAAGTAAAGAAGATGGGTATTCTATGTCCCTATCCAAGAGAATGTGATACAATCCTGTACCCGGTAAAATTCAATCTGATTAACTTTACACCATTTAACGGGAAGAGCTCGCCTACTCAGTACTTGATTTATTTTAAGTCTCATTTGGGCATGATCTTTGGAAATGAGGCTTTAATGGTCCAGTCATTCGTTGGTACCCTTCGTGGGCCCATCTTTGATTGGTACCGACGACGTAAGCCTGGGAGCGTCAACTGCTGGGATAACATGGAAAGTTGGGTCTTAAGCAATTTTTTCGATGATGATACCGAAGTGTCAATCGGAACCCTTCTGGATAAGAAGCAAAAAGACAAAGAGTCAGTCGATAATTTTGTCAAGCACTTCTGTAACAAGGTAATAAATTGCAGAGATCCTATCACAAAGGAGTTCATCCTGCAGACATATCATAACAATCTCTCCATTAATATCCTGGAAGCCCTGGGGGTCGTGCCTTCAGCCACTTGGAAAGAAATAAAACTACATGGCGAACAAGCTGAACGCTTTCTTAAAAGAAAGAAAGCTGAGAGAAGCCAATCGATGATACCTACAACCACTATGAATGCTAATCAAATGTCACAACAGCAACCCCGGAGGCAACAAAAGACTCCCGATCCGAAGTCCCCGAAAGAGTATTTTTTCGAAGATGATGAAGTTCCAGCCATCTTGAAATACCTCCGCCAATGACAAAATCGAGTTACCACCTATTAAAGATCAGGAGGGAGCTAAGAGGATTACAGATCTAAACTACTGTGCGTACCACAAAAGGGTTCTTCATCCTACTAAGGTTTGCTTTGGCCTCAAAAATAAAATCTAAGCCTTAATTGTCTCCGGTGTCATAACGGCAAAACAAGCCAAATAAAGACGCCATATGACTCCGATGAGTACACAAGTATAAACTACTTCTCCACGTGACTCCGATGAGTACACGAGTATAAACTTCTTCTCCATATAACTCTAAAGTGTATAAGAGTATAATAGTATAAACTGCTTCTCTATTTCCTCCGACTAGTATAAGAGGTTAAACTACTTCCCTTATTTTTCAATAACGAGAAGTTCCCAGAGAATATTACTCTTAATATTCTTAAGGATAACCCAACAATGTAGCCGAATATAATTGGATTCAGATTCGCCAAAGAGCTGGGGGGAATACATCAATCCATTCCAATGGGAAGTTCCTGAAGAATACTACACATGGTAATTTTAAGGATAACCCAAAATTGATTGATTATTAAAGGTGAAAACCAATCATCAGAATAGTTTATTCTTAATCATGATTAAGAACCTCCCACTGTGGCTATTTAATTATTTCCAAGATGATTAAAACCCTCCTACTGTGACTTTCAGAGTACTCTTTCGTTGAGATGAGATTCAATAACTTCATCGGGTCAATCTTCCCTCATGAAACTCCCACGGAATAGTTGTAGAGTGCTTAATGATTCACGATCCTCCATCATAAAATCCCTCACTGATCAAATTAATTGATGGTGGGTCCACCAAAATTCTTCACGGTCGAATCCATTCAAACTCCCACTATGTCTAAGCCTTTAACACTCCTACTGTTAAAGTCCTGATACGATATCCAAAATATTAATCTGCTGATCCATAGCGATTATCAAACCCCTTCGTGTTAAATCCTAGCCACTTGACACCGAAAACCCCTACCGAGTGATTTGTACAAGTTAACATTCACACTATTATTTGTACTCTACTCTCACTTCTTATTTGGTCAAACCTTTAAACAGTTAGGACCAAAACCAAAATCCCCTCTCGATTCCTTTTATGAACGAGAGGTCCACAAATTGAACGATCAAATCTTTAAACAGTTAGGATCATCTCAAACTTCTATTTGGTCAAACCTTTAAACAGTTAGGACCAAAGCCAAAATTAACTCTCGATTCCTTCCATAAACGAGAGGACCACTTACTAAAAGTACCCTAAAGGGGGGTTAATAGGATTATTGCTAATCTTATTAGATATTAATACCGATTAAAATTAATTAATAAATATATCCTAACAATATTGATATTCAATAAGATATATGCAATGATATATATACCAAGGGAAAAATAAACAAGAAACAATATAAGCAAATAGTGGACACAAAGAGCTATCCAAACATAATAATATGATCACGGAGTTCGGACCTTCCATCATACGTCTCCGCTCCCCACTCCTGAAGAGAACTCCACTATCGACACACCCGGTTTGAAAGCCAGAACTTCTCTACACACTCGGTTTTCTAGCTCACTGAAAACTCTACAGATCTCTCACAATGTACATACACAAACTACAATCTCAAGGGTTGGTCCTCACGTATCGCCTTTCTCAAGTGCTCGGCTTTACTACATATCTCTAGGCTTTACTACTGACGCCACTCCTCTTGGTATTGACTACGTCCTCACCACACACTCCTCTTGGTGTAAATGTGTATTACGAAGTGATACTCTCATAATAAGGCTCAATTACAAGATTTGTTCTCTATAATAGATGAGAACATAATTTAGGCTCACTCTCAAGGTTACACTCACCACAACCCCAAATTATACAATATGTGAAAATACTTAAGCTCAAAGGTTATGTGTGCAAGTAATGAGAAAATAAAATCAAACTCAATTAAAGTCTAGCAAATATAAATATGACAATATAAATGTAAACAAGCTAGATAAATGAGTTAAGAAAACTTCTCTAGAATAAGAGAGATGGATATGTGAAATGGAAAGCTCAAACCAAAGATGATATCCTCTTCTTTTAAAACAATCTTCAAAAAACCAATTTTGTAAACACTTAAACAAACTTAAACCACTCTTAAAACTTATTTTTAAACTCTCTTTTTCTTAGTTCAGAAATGAAATAGAATGGGGTATATATAGGATGAAGAACCAAGGCACAAAAACCAAGCAAAACCATCAAAAATAATAAAATAACCAAGACTAGAAATATAGCCATTACAGGCCATCAGTCGACTGACGAGTTTCATCAGTCGACTGATGAGCTGACCGTTCTAGGTATTTTCCAGCTCAACAGTTGACTGACGACCTTTATTAGTCGAGTGATGGATCATCAGTCGACTGGTCAGTCAACCAAAACAAAATAAAAACATTTGGCAACTGCAGGCATTTTCATCAGTCGACTGATCGGTCGATTGATTTCATTAGTCGACTGACCAGTCGACTGATAACAAGTATACAGTCTGTTTAAAGCAGAAACGTGATATTCAAACTACCTTTAAAAATAGTAAACAAATTCTAAAAATTATAAAACTTTGGAAAATGATTGTAGACATGATAATACACATGTTACAAAAACTGGTTTTCAAAAGCATCTCCCAAAAGTGAAATCTCATCATTTTACAAAATCACATAAGTATGAACATGTTAAAAACTTGATTTTGCCAAAATAACTTAAACAAAACTTTGAAACACTTTAGAATGGATTTAGAGACTTATACAAGATATGAAAATAGTGTAAATAGGTCTTTAATCCATAAACGTAATATTTTGCAAATTCAATATAATATGAAGCACATAAATGTAAAAATGAAGATATATATTGCTTCATATCTATATAGCTAAACCAAAATAAATTATCCACATAGAAAACAAATAAGTATTATATATCTATTTGTTTGCAAAAACTTTTGTGGATAAAACACATAAACCACTAAATTGTGTGTGTGTATAATATCGAGCTTAAGGTATTAATACACAAAGTATAAACCCTAAACTAATTTACCCAAGCTTGATAGATCTTTAATATGCTTGACTTAGTTACGGATGAAGCTTGATCTTGAATATGACTTGATATGCAATGGCTTCATTCCACTATTCCGCCAACCTCCATTTGATGTGATCGTGTAGGCTCAATCCATCTAACCTCCAACATATTGTTTGTCTAGAATACCTAATAAGAAAATATAAACACTCAAACAATATTAGGAATTGTTTGTATTCATCAAAATAAAATTAGAAGATGTAAACTCATAACATGAGACCTAACACTTACAAATTGAGCAATCAAACTTTTAAACAGTTAGGATCGTCTCAAACTCCCATTTGGTCAAATCTTTAAACAGTTAGGACTAAAGCCAAAATCCCCTCTTGATTTCTTCCATGAACGAGAGGTCCACAAATTGAACGATTAAACCTTTAAACAGTTAGAATCGCCTCAAACTCCTATTTGGTCAAACCTTTAAACAGTTAGGTCCAAAGCCAAAATCCCCTCTCGATTCTTTCCATGAACGAGAGTGTAGGCTATCTAAAAATCACAATAGATAGCTGATCCTCATCAAACACCGATGATGGAAGTTACAATCTGACGACTTCCAGAAGGCTACAATTTGAAGACTTTCACGTAGCTCGATGAATGTTACAATCTGATGACTTTCACAACAATTGATGAAGCTCTAATCAACAACCTTCACAATCAACATCGGGAGTTATAATCTGACGACTCTCACATATCAGAGAGTTAAAGCAAAGATTACAAACTGACGATCTTTGCAACGCTTCGACAGAAAGAGACTATAAATCGACGGTCTCTTCAAAATCAAGATGTGGAAGTCCTCCCCGCGTACCATCATCGAGACATAACACCAATTCGGCTGCAAATGCAGCCTCCGAAGGCTGCAAACGTAGCTCACATTCAGCTCCAAAAGCTGCCAACGCAGCTTTCATCTGCTACCAAACGCAGCTTCCAACAAACTGCCAACGCAACTCATGTTCGGCCGCAAACGCAGCATCTAACTGCTACCAACGCAGCTTCTAACAGTTGCCAACGCAGCTCATGTTCGGCTGCAAACGCAGCATCTAACTGCTACCAACGTAGCATCTAACTGTTGCCAACGCAGCTTCTAACAGTTGCCAACGCAGGTTCCATCTGTTGCCCAACGCAACTCGCAAACACTGCGTTCAAACGCAGATTTCATTCCAGAATACAGGATTTGCGTTTGACTCGTTCAAAGACGAGCTGAACGGTTTCAAAACCGTTTCCCACGATCTGAGGGGATCATAACTCCACTCAGGAGTGATTTAAGGGGGCGGTTACATCCCATTAGCCCAACTTAGGAGCGAATTAAGGGGGGTGGTTACACCCTTTAATCCTCTATAAATAACTGAAGATCAATTCAGTTCAGGGGTTGGTCTGTTAGAACTTCTTGGCAGCAATAGAAGAGATCATTGGGTAGGTTTTTGAGGAGATCGACGTCATCCCTCAGCAACGTTCGACAACAAGAGCTTATTCATCCTAGGCTATTAACCGATTTTCGGTTTAAATCAACTCTTTTTCAAGAGTTTAAACTCGTTCAGAGTTATCAACTCGTTCAGAGTTTCAAACTTACCACGCAAGTCCTCTACAGCATCAAATCGTGAGGAGAAGACCATGTTCCAGTGAATCAAGACGTTCGGATCGTCAACGGAGAGCAAGCTTGACGCGAGCATTCGAGGAAGACACTCCATCGCCACCGTGAAGAACCTAGAATTAAACAAAGGGGAGAATTCAGATTTATTCTCCTCTCTTTTGTAATCAGGAAATCCAATTGTAATTGAGATCTAAAGATTAAAAAATTAAAATTTTCTTCGTTGCTTTTACTGTAAATTTTCCACCAAACAGAGAGATCCACAAATTGAATGATTAAACCTTTAAATAATTATGATCATCTCAAACTCCTATTTGGTAAAATATTTAAACAGTTAGGACCAAAGCCAAAATCTCCTCTCGATTCTTTCAATGAACGAGAGATCCACAAATTGAATGATCAAACCTTTAAACAGTTAGGATCATCTTAAACTCTCATTGGTCAAACCTTTAAATAGTTAGGACCAAAGCTAAAATCACCTCTCAATTCCTTCCATGAACGAGAGATCCACAAATTGAACGATCAAACCTTTAAACAGTTAGGATCGTCTCAAACTCTCATTTGGTCAAACCTTTAAATAGTTAGGTCCAAAGCTAAAATCCCCTCTCGATTTTTCTTGAACAAGAGGACCACTTACAAATTGAGTAATCAAATTTTTAAACAGTTAGGATCGTCTCAAATTCCCATTTGGTCAAACCTTTAAATAGTTAGGACCAAAGACAAAATCCCCTCTCGATTCTTTCCATGAATGAGAGATCCACAAATTGAATGATCAAACCTTTAAACAGTTAGGATCGCCTCAAACTCCCATTTGGTCAAACCTTTAAACAGTTAGGTCCAAAGCCAAAATCCCCTCTTGATTTCTTCCATAAATGAGAGGTCCACAAATTAAACGATTAAACCTTTAAATAGTTAGGATCGTCTCAAACTCCTATTTGGTCAAACCTTTAAACAGTTAGGACCAAAACCAAAATCCAACCTTTAAATAGTTAGGACCAAAACCAAAATCCCCTCTCGATTCCTTTCATGAATGAGAGGACCACTTACAAATTGAGCGATCAAACTTTTAAGTAGTAAGGATCGTCTTAAACTCCCATTTGGTCAAACCTTTAAACAATTAGGATCAAAGCCAAAATCCCCTCTTGATTTTTTCTATGAACGAGAGGTCCACAAATTGAACGATCAAACCTTTAAACAGTTAGAATCGTCTCAAACTCCCATTTGGTTAAACCTTTAATCAGTTGAGACCAAAACCAAAATCCCCTCTCGATTCCTTCCATGAACGAGAGGACCACTTACAAATTGAGCGATCAAACTTTTAACTAGTTAGGATCATCTTAAACTCCTATTTGGTCAAATATTTAAATAATTAGGATCAAAGCCAAAATCCCCTCTTGATTTTTTCTATGAACGAGATGTCCACAAATTCAATGATTAAACCTTTAAACAGTTAAGATCATCTCAAACTCTCATTTAGTCAAACCTTTAAACAGTTAGGACCAAAGCCAAAATCCCCTCTCGATTCTTTCCATGAATGAGAGATCCACAAATTGAACGATCAAACCTTTAAACAGTTAGAATCGTCTCAAACTCCTATTTGGTCAAACATTTAAACAGTTAGGACCAAAGCTAAAATCCCCTCTCGATTCCTTCCATAAACAAGAGGTCCACAAATTAAATTATCAAACTTTTAAATAGTTAGGATCGTCTCAAACTCCTATTTGGTCAAACCTTTAAACAGTTAGGTCCAAAGCCAAAATCCCCTCTCGATTCCTTTTATGAACGAGAGGTCCACAAATTAAACGATCAAACATTTTAACAGTTAGGATCGTCTCAAACTCTTATTTGGTCAAACCTTTGAACAGTTAGGGACAAAGCCAAAATCTCCTCTCGATTCCTTCCATGAACGAGAGGTCTACTCAAATTGGATGGTTAAACCTTTAAACAGTAAGAATTGTTCCAATCTCATTCGGTCAAACCTTTAAATAGTTAGAACCAAAGCCAAAATCCCCTCTCAATTCCTTCCATGAATGAGAGGTCTACAAATCAAATGATCAAACCTTTAAACGGTTATGATCATTTTAAACCCCCACTCGGTCAAACCTTTAAACAGTTAGAACCAAAACCAGAATCACCCCTCGATAAATTAAAGGTTTCCACACATTCCCCACTCAGACAAACCTTTAAATAGTTAGGACCAAAGTTGGAATTCCATCTTGATAAATGAGAAATCTACTTTTAGATTGGATAATCAAACCTTTTAACAGTTAGGGTTATCTAAATCTTCTCGATTCTCGGAGTGGAGATCTCAATCTTAGTTTTACCCTTCAGATTCTCGAAGTGGAGATCCTACTTTGAGTTTTTTTGCACCAGGAGATAGAATATAAAATTCTTCTTCTCCAGCACCGGGTTCATCTCTACCAATAAAAAAAAGACCAGGAGATAGAATATAAAATTCTTCCTTTCCATCATCGGGTTCATCTCTACCAACAAAAAAGAGACCAGGAGATAGAATATAAAATTCTTCCTCTCCATCATCGGGTTCATCTCTACCAACAAAAAAGAGACCAGAAGATAGAATATAAAATTTTTCCTCTCCATAATTGAGTTTATCTCTACCAACAAAAAAGAAATCAGGAAATATAATATAAAATTCTTTCTCTCCGGTGTCGGGTTTATCTTTTCACCATAAAGACGTAACCCATCAATATTTTCAAATTCATACTATTTATGCATGGGGGATGTTATCTCAATCCATTATTGGAGATAAGTTTACGTCTAATACACGTTGCCGGGTGGTACAAAAATGACCAAACCTATGTATTCAGTATCGTAGTCAGTAATTATTATTAAATTAATCATTTCTGAATCCATGCCTTTCACACATGGGGACGTTATCTCGATCCCTTATAAGAGATAAGCCTACATCTAACACATGTAGCCTATATATTCAATATTGTAGTTTAAAGCCTAAAAGAGTTTAATTCTTTTAGCCCAACGTTATATATGAAACGAACTTAGATAATTCACATACTAGCCTGATTCAAACGGTAGTCGGTAAAGGCACATCAAATCAGTTGATAACTGAGGGTTTGCCAAAAATCCTATGAATATTATGTTTATTTTTTTAAAATGAATAATTATGATAAAATATCCATAAACAAAATAGTTCATTTTATTCATTCGAAGCATTCAAAGAAAAATACAAAGAAAATGCGGATACAAAAAGTGTTCTTAAGATTACAACAGCTTATAATGACGAATTTGATCTTCAAGTTTGGAGAGTTCTGTTGCATAAGCTTGTTTGAATTCAGCCTTCAGATTAACTTTTAAAGTTTCTTCATCAATATTTTGAAGCTTGGCGACCTCCTGTTCTTTATCGGCGAACCTCTTATCCTGATGCTCCAGCTGTTGAAACAGATTTGATTTAACACGGGTCACTTCCGCCAAATCAAGTTCTAGAATATTATGAGTGTCTTCAACTTTCTCGAGTTGTTCCTTTAAGCGAGTTATTTCAACTTGACTTGATTCCAGAGCTCGACGTAAATCAATTTTGACTTGTGTCTTTTTAGCAATATTCACCCTGATTTGAGTAAGCTCTTAACTTTTGAAGTTCAAGTTTGGCTGAGTGTTGAGACTCGCGTCATGCTTGTAATCTGGAGTCAATTCGAGAAGCAATGTAAGAAGGTGCACTGTTGGTACGGAGATCCTTCAAAAGTTTGGCATGTTTCTTAAGGTTGACCAAGTAGGCATCAATTGAATCAGCCAATCCAACATATCCTTCTTCTTTGATCCCTACTGTATAGCGATTGAGAGATCTCCTAAAGTTCTCAAAAAGTGAGCCTTTTAGAAGGATTCGATCGACCATAGCGTTCAAGAAGGAGATGAAGCCTTGAAGATCAGAACAGATGATGGCTTTATCCGGGTCTTCGTCTGCTAATAATGCTTGGATAGAATCAGACAACGAGGAGGAAGAAGCTGCAATGAGAACACGTAAAATAAGCATAAAATATATACGTCAGTATGCGACAACAAACACAAATATATCAAGTTTAACGGAAGATTCCACGGCTTGGTTACCTTGGCTTGCCGATATTGATGTAGTCTCTACAACAGCCAGAGCTTGTTCACGAATAATACTTGTTGATGGACCCGCCACATCAGACAGTTGTTCAATTGAGGCCTCTGATGGCTTTGGGTTCAAGTCAACAAAACTCTTGGAAGAATATTCTGCAAACAAAAGAAAGATAGATAAATATTCTAAGAGCGTGAATCAAAACTACAAAACATATTAAAGACGATACATACCAGATTGAGTAGAAGTTGTGTTAACTTGCTCTTCTATGGTTGTCTTTAACACTTCAACTTCATGAACAAGTGGAGATGGCTCAGACATAACAATTGTAAAGATACCAACATCCTCAGTCAAATTAGTAAGGGGAACAACAGGCTCGGCTTTAACAATAGCAGAAATTGAGGGAGCAATAGTTGATGGTTCGATTTCAGCCGGAGGACCTGCCAAGAGCGAAAAATCAAAACCTATGGGCTGATCGGATACACCAATGATAGTAGATATATCAACTTCAACAGTTGGTCCTACAATTAAAAGTTTCTATTTAATTAATAAGATGAGGAGAACAAAAAGTCAGTTGAGGGTTTAAGTTCGGAAGTACATACCTTCTGATGGACCTACTTCAGTTGAACCAACTTCAATAGTTGGTACTGTAGTTGCAGCCGAGATTTTATCCGATAGCAGATCGAAAATATATTGATGGTCATCTTCGAAAAAATCAAGGTTGAGATTATGTTCATTAAAACCTTCGATTTTCGCTTCACGAATAATTTCCTGTTCGCCTGGCTCATTCGCGGGAGCATCTACAGGACAAATCGACTCATTATCATATACATAGGGGTATGAATGAACCAAAATGAATGGAAGTTAAAATTACCTCCAGTGACAACGGTAGGATCAGCTACTCCACTACTCACACCTACTTCATTTAGTTTAACTAAAAGAAGATAAAGTGCACATGTTAGCAGAAGATGTACGTATTCCGATTCAATCATCTCTCGGAATTGCCCTCCAAATGAGAAGATATTTGTACCTGTGCTAGATGTTAGTGAGATTGTTGCAGTGGTAGGAGGAATAGTAGTGTCAACACCGACAGGCTCATCATCCATCGCTTCATGCACTTGTCGAATGAAGCTCGGTTCATCAATGTCCATTAAGCCGGGAGAAGAGGGTTCAACTAAAATTTCTCCTTCTTCTTGACCCTCTACAAAAAGAAGAAAATAAAAACTTTAATGTGTTTAAAAATGAAACAATGAAAGAGAGATGAGTATGAGATTTTACCTCCTTCGTCAAACGAAATGTCATGGGTTAACTCCTCCCCAGACACAGGTGGAAGCTCGTGTCGTCGAAGAGCAGTTTTCTTGATCTTCTTGGACGAACAGATATCCTTCAAAATCCTAGAACTCTCATAACGAGATTTGTGCATCGTTCAACTCCCTAAGAAGCTTGAATTTTAGTTTGAGAGGAAGTGGGAGATCGGGATCTTTTCCTAGTAATAAGAGGCGTGGTGTCCTCTTCCTTTTCTTCTTCTTCCTCCCGGGCAGGACACCTAACCGTCATCCTATTGGAAGATGATAAGGGAATAGTCTTCTCTTTCATATGTATTGGCTTTAAGGGAGCATCTGGTGACTTAAGCGGAGAGACACGACGAGTCCTATGGGCTACAGGAGAAGGAGGAGTATCAGCTTTTGCTTCACCTTCGGTATCATCCTCTCCTCCAGACGTTTCAAATTCGCCACTCTCATCTGAATCAGCTATTTGTTTTCCTTTACGGGAAGATGTAGTAGGCCTTTTTCCTCCCTTAGAAGGTATAGTCCTCAGGACTACTTCAGTAGCAAGCCGAGAAGTAGCTTCGGCTTCTAATCCAGAAATTCTCTTCTTCTTAGTGGGTGTGTTGGCGGCTATGAGCCACCGGCAGTATAAAAAAGTCATTTAAAGTCTGGGTTCAGCAACATGCAAGCTAAAATGAGCACCGGTACAGCCGACAACGTTCCAAAACCAAGCCCGTACCCCATCGATGATACCACCGCAGGTTGTTAGCCATCTGTTTGGGTTCCCGACATATAACTGGTCATAACCGAATTATCGTGCAAATCTAGTAGGGCTCAATTCTGCAAACATTCTTCGACCGAAAAACCATGTAACCCGGTCGGATGTTCATAAGCCAATGAAAACCACCCATATTGAGAGAGGTCCTATTAGTTCCAGGCATTTCCTCATCGATGAGCATTTCATTGCATGCGCCTGAGAATCAAGGAAAACATTTATAGAATTCTCAACACTTAGCAATCCTGAATTGCCTCACCACTTCATGCCATTGTCGAGATGGACTCCACCACTTACATCCTTCTAAAATCTGTAACAGATGAACCACCGGATCAGATATTTCAGGAGCCGACATCAGATCAGATCAGTGGAGGACCAACCACGTCATCAAACATGTATATGGCAGTTCTGTCCTTGACATAGGGATGTCACTTGAAGGCTTGGCACCCTCTTGTGTGAAGGTGTCGGCTAAATGGCGTAGTCCGCTGTGGATGTCTGCGATCATAGCTGAGAATAAAGATAATCGACCTCTAATGACTAGTTGAACAGTAGGAAATAGAACTTCAAGAGGAAGAGCCTCCGAAGATTGGTGTGGTACTACGCACTTTTTTAGCCATATGGCAAAATATCCTGCAAGGAGGGTCTCTGATTTCATCCTTTTCCTGGCTTGCCACAAGAAAGTTCTGAACTTTATGCCATTTGGGAAATTATCTTCAGATGATCCAGTAGTGTAAGACCGGGCATTGATATTCAATATCAGCTTATTAATCACAGATGGGGTTAATGGAGGTGATTCACAAACTTCATCACCAATTGAACTCTCAAGATTCTGGAATAAATAATCTGCAAATTGCTTTAAACTGATTTGAGCAGACTTCTTGGTTTTCACCTCAATCCTTGTTATTGCCGTTTGGTAATGACAAGTCAGTTCCTAAAGAACGTCATAAGCAACGAAACCAACATTCTTCATTCTCCTAAGCTGATGGTTAGCAGGAAAGTACTCTTGGTATGGAATATTTCACATCGTTAATCCTGATACTTTCATCATCTCGTGGAGTGGAAGTCCTAATTCCCCATGCTTAGTGAAGAATGTATTCGTATCCGGGTTATAAGACTTAAATAAAGTGAGGAAATGATCCACGCTTATTGGAAGACCGTACATGTTGGCTCGAATCGGGATATCTAATCCTATGTTAGCTAATTCCCGACCCTAACGTCCGAGTACGTAGCTAGTCATCCTTATCCACCACTTGTCCGCAAGAATGAACTCAACCAAAACATCTAAACTTTTTAAGAGTAAACTCTCTACCTAATTGAGTGAGCCGATTCTTCACAGTGTTGGCCCTTACCATTACGTTTTGAGGCACACTATCTGATCCAAGTATCCAGAGATGAAGTCCACGAATTGTATGCCGATCACTAGAACCAGGAGTCTTAAAAACTTTACCAATAAACCCACAATGGATACATTCATGGTCATCTGTTAAATGCCACGACATCTTCTTCGATACCATTAAATTCCGTAATTGCAAGAATGAGTAATGCCGAGGAAACGGAGGAAGAAATAAAAGGTCCCTATCATATTCGTTCAACCAAACTTCTAGACCATAAGAAAGGGTATCAGGATCTTCAACGGAGTCCCCAAACAAATAACTAGGCTTCCTTAATGGCTCAGTGGAGTCTCGAATAGGTGTCAAAGGCAAGTCGGTCAATAATTGATGCAATGTACGATGACTTCCTTGGTGAATTAGCTCAGGAATACTATCGACACAATCCTCACTAAATTGACGGGCTTCTCTGATTAGAAAATCACCGTCAAAAGAGGCATTAAGAGTACCACTTTGACCATAATTTTCTTTATCAGAACGAGCAACGGAAGGAAAGTGGACTGCAAACAATCGAATGAACTAATGTTGGAACATAGTTGAATAAAGAGGAAGATAATGAACAAAATTTTTATTCATAGTTATCACGATAGTGGAAACTGTCGCACGAGTGTGCGATGAGGTTGATGAACCTATGTTATTGTTTCAGCACGAGTGTGCGCTGAGGTCGATGAACCTATGTTGTTGTTTCCGCATGAGTGTGCGCTGAGGTCGATGAACCTATGTTAATTTTATCTGCACGAGCATGCGCAGAGGTCAGTGAACATATGTCTTCATTTCCGCATGATTTTGCGCAGAGGTTAATATACTTATCTTAACTTTTTACATGAAGGGTATGATCTGTTGAGAATTTACGGAGAATGATAATATTGTAAGCCAGCCATTTTGAGTCTTTGGTGGATGCCAAGTGTGATGCAACTCATTGTTGAGTTGTCTTTCGACCGAGTTACTCATGATTGCGAATACACGATATATATACTTATACTAATGTTGTTTATTATGCTTTACTTTCCAGTTAAATTTCCTTTCATATATAGCTCAGGATTAATATTTAGTTATCTACAATTTGAGACATACGGTATATACAAGAGGGTTCCCTTGTTTGGATTATTTCGATCGATGTACCAGTCTTGTGTTGTGGGTCTCTTATTATTGATTTCCTTTAGATTGTTTATCTTTAGTTTGGTGTTAATATTTAGTTATCTACCATTTGAGACATACTGTATATACATGAGGGTTTCCTTGTTTGGATTATTTTGCTCGACGTACTACGTTTCGTGTTGTAGATTTCTAAGTATTAATACTATTAGATATGGGGAAAACGGTCTAGGTACTATGCTTATTAGATAGAGCGTCCACTACATCTAGTAGCCCTTCTCCTAGGGGCGGATAGAGGTAATCTTGTTAGCACTCTGACGTTCTTGTTGTTTTTTATTTTATTTCTCCTTTTAGGAGGCTCAAAGCATCGGAGAGTCACAGGATGACGAAGTCCTTGTGTAGTCGTTGTTGCAGGGTTTGTTAGTAGGAACTCCATAGTAGTTTTATGTTTCCATTCAGTCATGTGAGTTTGTATTTGTATTATTAAGGCAGTTTGCCTTAGTATGATTTTTTCAGTCCATTCGTTTTGGGATATTTGATATTTGCTTCAGAGACTAATTGTATTTCAGTTTAGATTATTTGAGACATGATTTTATCTATGAGATATATCTTTCTGCATCATGTCTATTGTATCTATTTCTCTTATTTTGCCTATTTTGTACCTACACTTCTATTTGATTCCACTAGAGGATATTACTATAATTGGTGAAATGTGTTATTGCACAGTATGGGTGCATGGTAGGTTTGATATCTCTGAGTTCATCTTAAACTGTAGCCATGTGTAAAAACATGGGCGTCACACAAGAGTTGACTGTAAATACAAACTCATTAGCTATCTCCCTACTCTAGGCAATATAATCTCCATGTTCATCCTCCAGAACTCAGCTAGCAACTCCCGCTATATGGTGATTCTCATCGCCATAGGCTTCCTTCTCAAATGATCTAGCATTACATTAACTCGTCATGAGTGATATTGTAAATCATGATCGTAATCCGCCATAAGCTCTAACCACCTCCGCTGCCTCATGTTGAGCTCTTTTTGAGTGAAGATATACTTTAAACCTTTATGATCTATGTACACCTCCACTCTTTGTCCTAAAAGATAGTGCTGCCATAGCTTCAATGCAAAAATTACCGCCGCTAATTCCAGATCATGAACCGAGTAGTTCCTCTCATGTGTCTTCAGCTGTCTAGATACATAAGCTACTACCTTCCCATATTTTATCAGGACACAACCCAAACCTAAACCGGAAGCATATGTGTTCACTACAAATCCTCCTGACTCATCTGGGATTATCAAAACTGGTGATGTCGTCAACTTCATCTTCAACCCCTTAAATGCTACTTGACCATCCTGAGTCCACACAATTGTAGGCATCAAAAATTGCCTATAGGTCCCAAACACAGCTCAAGACAGAGAGAAGATGAAGAACATTATCACCTAAGTCAAAGGAGATCATCCAATGTAAAAGGAAGCAAAAGGAACATGCAAAACGATAACTTGAAGGGACTTGGAGCTGTCTCACAATTACTGAGACAATATCTACTATCTCGTGTTTCTAAGACAGTGTAGACTGTCTCGGATATGCAAGATAGTTAGAGCTATCTCGCTAATTACGAGACAGTCTCTAGTATTTTTTGATAGTGTTGAGTTTTGTGGGGTCCACATGGCTCCATAACTGCTTTGAAACGTTCATTAATGTTGATGGATGGTTATATCCTAAAAATATACCCACTACCCTCAAGAAAGGCTGCATTTAACGCACTTCAAGTAGTGGGATGACAGTTACAAACTGCCTGCCAATGTCTCCTTTGTCCGAGATAGTGGAAACTATCTCGCCCAAAGGAGACAGTAACCACCAAGTTATTTGCTTCCTACTCAAAAGTTACAGCTTCCAATGGCTATAAATACTCACCTACATACTTATGCATGAGACCAAGAGAGGACCACGAAGCAGAGATGAGCACTTGGCAAACTTTGAGAACAAGAGAGAGTTCTTTAACCACTTTCAAGAGTCTTTTGACGTTTCCTTAAGTTCAAGCTTTGACTTATTCTTGAGAAGAGTGTTCATCTTACTTTGCCAAGATATCCACTTTAGTTATTATTTTCCTTGTCGAAACATTAACTTTTCACCTTTTTTGTATCTAACTTGGAACGTTGATTCGGTGGTCCACGGATAACACATCCCCGGCATAGGTAAAGATCCCACGCAAGCAGAAGCTACTACGTAGAAGTTCAAGGTATTTTTCTTTACTAATTGAATTGTTTTGTGTGTTTTACTATTTTCTTCTCAAACTCACCTTTGATAATTCCGTGATCAAAGATTCTCGCACGGCGACTCGTATCACTTCTCCTTCTGCAGAATTTCCAACACAGTCCGTAGATTCTTTGCGTGATCTTTCTTGGTCTTAGAACATACAAGGATGTCATCGATAAACACCACCACAAACTGGTCGAGATACCGAGAAAACACCTTGTTCATCAAACTCATAAATGTAGATGGAGCAATTGTTACTCCGAACAGCATCACTAGGAACTCATAATGCCCATACCATGTGCAGAATGCGGTCTTGGGTATGTCTTTCTTCCTCACCTTTAGTTGATGATAGCCTGACCTGAGGTCCAGCTTAGAAAAACCCTAGCTTCTCTGAGCTGATCAAAAAGATCATCAATCCTTGGAATGGGTTATTTTTGATGGTAACCTGATTCAACTCCCTGTAGTTAATAAACATCCTTTGGCTACCATCCGGCTTAACACCACTGGTGCTCCCCAAGGTGAAGTACTAAGCCTGATAAATTTCTTATCAAGATACTCCTGGGCCTACTTTTGCAACTCCTCTAAATCTGCTATCGGCATCTGGTAAGATGGTTTGAGATAGGTGCGACCTCTGAAATAAGATCGACGACGAACTCTATATCTCTATCTAGTGGCAGACCCGACAACTCGTCGGGGAAAACATCAAGGAACTCATCAACAATTTTTGGTATGGGCTTCTCCTCTACCTCTATCTAAGTTAATACTCTATCCATGCCTATTCGATACCCTGGCTATTCCATAACTTTGTCTACTGTGTCACAAGCATGAGATAGTTTCCTAAATCTGATTGGTGCTTTTTGTTGGATTTTGTGGGCTCCACTTGGCTCTGTAACGGCTTGAGGAAGTCCATTAACGTTCATGGGTAGTTATATCCTGGAAATACACCTACTACCCATGAAAAGTGCACTATTTAACGCACTTTATAGTAGTGGAGGGTAGTTACAAAGCTACCTGGCACTGTCTCCTTTGGCCGAGATAGTAAATACTGTCTCGCAAATAGGAGACAGTGGCCAAGAGGTTGTTTACGTTCTTTTCGTTGGTTATGGTCTCCTACCCCTATATATACTTTCCTACACACTTGTATAGGGTACGAAGCTGACATTTGGCAAACTTTGAGAGCAAGAGAGAATTCTTTATCCACTCCCGAACATATTCTCAAGAGTCTTTTGGTGTTTCCTTGAGTTCGAGCTTAGACTTGATATTGAGAAGAGTACTTGTCTTACCTTGCTAAGACACTTACTTCAGTTCTTGTTTTCCCACAAAAATATTAACATTAAGCATTCTTCGTATCCGACTTGGAAACATTGCTCGGTGGTCCACGGATAACGCATCCCCGGCACAGACTAATAATCCTACACAAGCAGAGGCTACTATGTAGGAGTTTTTGCACTTGTTACTAGGGAACAAAAATTTGTTTTGTTTGTAAAGAAAAGAGTTACACGTGTAAAGCTTATTCTTTTGTTTCTTTTGAACGATTTAATGGAAGCTACAAAGAAAATTGTTCTTGAGGCGAACTCGTTGGTGACCACAGTAGGAGCCAACAGTCACATCATTAGAACTGTAGTGTTGTAGCCTAGCAACATTCAAGTCAATTCAATGGTTGAATACGAATTTGACCAAGCAAAGTTTGAGGAATATCTCCTCATCTTCATCATGGTCCTCTTCTCCTCGCAAGTGCAGGAGCATCTCATCTTCGAAGAAGGTTTTCTAGTCTTCTGCATCAATGAAGACACAAGGTGACAACTCTTACACAATAGTTGCCGAGGCTTCCCCTCGCAACGTTATTCTGACAACCAACAAAGCTGGAGATTCTGCACATAACGACTCCTCCCCAGTTAAAGAGTCATTCATTAAAATAAAAGTTCACCAACTCTGACGAAGAGGGCTCGTCAGACAACACCAGCACAAGGCTCGTCGATTTGCAAAGGCTTTGGAATAGATGGATGGAGTTTGCTCTTATGCGAACTTGGAATCACGAAAGCGTCGAGCAATTGAATCACCTCAATAAGACACCACTAATAATTACTCTAAGCCATCGATAGAGGAATGGATTCTCGTTAAGAGGACTCATTCAACCAAGAAGAAGCACATACAAAGGCGTCGTGCACATGTCGCGCAAACTCAAGCTCTTGTGTGAAAGGCACAAGAGTATAAGAAGAGGGAGATGGTCAAAGAACCACTAAAATCCCGCAATGTTTGGATTCCAAAGTCCATACTCGCACAAAACCAAGAAGGAGCGCATATAAAGGCGTCGTGCACGTGTCGCGCACACTCACGCTGTTGTGGGAAGTTATTGATTGTGCCTATTTTGGATAAATTCAAGTAGAACAATTATGATAAAAAGATGTTTACTATGTACACATTAGTGTTAGAATTTTTGCTTAATGCTTTTGATACGTGTATTTCTAACAAACTTGCTCATTTTGATAGTGCTTACACATTATGAAAATATATAGAGCCACATCAAGGTAACTTGGAGGAAATCCAACCCGTTTCAGTGGATTTCGCTTCAAGTGAGAGTGGAGCTTCATCGTGTACACAGTCACTAGGCGATAGCCCTAGTAAGGTATATGAGTCTAAATCCGATAGCGAATTATCTATAGTTAAACTCGTATGTGCATATGACAAATTAGCGAAAGCCTACAACATATGAGAAATTATTGAAAGCCTACAACAAATTGCATTATAATTTTATAGAATTAAAAAGCAAGCATGTAAGCTTAAAATCCGATCATGATATGCTAGCTTCTAAGTTTTATATTATTGCTAAAGAGAGTGTGATCCTCAAATAAAACAATGAAAATTGGATCATGATTCTTTGACTTTGAATATTGCTAGCTTAAATCATGACAAAATGATGCCTTACTAGAAGTATAATCTATTAGGAATGAATTTAATTCTTTTAAGAATAATCATATATGCTCTACTTCTATTGTCAATGATATCATACCAAATGATAAGTTGAATAATGTGAAAAATCATATTTCTTCTTTAGATTTAACTCTAACTAAATGCATTGAAAACCATAAGGAACTTATGAACATGAGTGCTAAGTCTTGTGTAAATGCTTCCAAATCACATACACACTATGCACACATGTAAAACAAAGTTTATAAATGTACCATTTGCGGCCGTAAAAGGTTACCGTGCTAAATTTTGCTATGATGTACAAAAACCGACAAATACTAATATTATTACCCCTTGTGCATCTCATAAAGTTTTTTCACCACACACACACACACACACACACAAACATGCACCCATTGCTCATAATAAGCATGTTAATGTGTTTAAGTGTGATTTTTGTGGAAGAATTGGCCATTTGGCAAAGTTTTGTTTTGATTTACAAAATGTTTCACACTTACAAAATGCTTTAAATAGACCACCCTTGTTTGCAAATACTTTAAATTGTACATTCATTTATTTCATGCATGTTTATATACTCTTTGTGTAGATTGTTTATAATCATCAAAAAGAGGGAGATTGTTAGGTCTCATGTTTATGAGCCTATTGTCTAATCTAGTTTTGATGATTAACAAATAATTTCTAACATCGTTTGTCGAGTGTTTCTATTTACTTGCTAGGAATCCTACACAAAGATCCTAGTTGGAGGTTGGATGGAATTGAGCGTAAACGACGATATCTTGAAGGTTAGTGAAAATCAAAATGAAGCCATCACAATTCAAGTTAATATTCATCATTGCTTCATCTGCAACCAACATGAGTTATTGAAGATCATTTGCCTTTGGTATATTAGTTTTTAGTTTATACTTTATGTTTAATGCTTAAAGCTCATATCATACACATATACGTTATTTTGTTTTGTTACATTATACACTTCGTTGAGAAAATAACTCACTCTTGGTTTATTGACATTATGATACAGTCTTACATCTTTTATAAAGTCTATAAATTCATTAAAAAGAATCTCAAAGTTTACTTGAAAGAATTTCATCAAAAAAGTAAGTGTTTAGAGATTTTATATCTTGAACAGTTTGCAAAATACATCAGTTTTCATAATTGGGAAATGAAATTTATAAAATTTTTCTCTAACATGTTCATCATCATATATATAAACATTTACCCAAGTTTTATTAATTTTAGAGTTGTTTTGTTATTTTAAATTAAATTTACAAAAATAAGTTTTAAGCAGTTTTTCAAAATCTAGAATATCTGTTTTAAACAGTGATTTCTCATAAATGCGAAGTGATATTTCAAATATGTTTTCTCTAAAATGTTTATCTTCATGTATAGAAACATTGTACTAAATTTACTTTTTTTGGAGTTGATTTGTTATTTTTAATTGATTTTATAAAATCAGCTACGCAAAATTTCAGAATCTGCCGTGCATGTTTTTAGTTGACCGATGCATGTATTCAGTTGACATATAAGCATGTCAGTCAACCGAGCAGATGTATTTTTTAGCTTTTTGAAGTTTCAAGCCAATCAGTTGATCGACGCAAAGTTTTAGTTGACCGATAACGGCTAGTTTGACCAATAATGACTAGTTTTGGGATGTTTTGGCTTGGGAGGCTATATATATGCCTCATAACTCTTTTGTTTAGTTTATGGATGTTTAAATTAAGTTTATATCAATTTCTTTTCAAGGTTTTAAGTGTGTTTTGGTTTGTATAAAATATTTTAATAAAGACAAGGCTTTTAAATCTCGGTTTTGAGGAGTTCAACCTCAACCGTCTACATCTACATCTCTTTGTTTAGAGAAGTTTTTCTAAACTCATGCTCTAGCCTATTTACATCTTAATTCTCATATTTAAGCTATATTTATTTGGGTTTAATTCATTTTTTTCATTGATTGCACACACAACTTTTTGAGATTTAGTATTTCACATGTCGTATATTTAGGTTGTGGGGTTGTATCATTAAGAGAGCTTAATTTTTGTTCTCACTTGTTTAGAGAACAAAACCTCTTATTTATGCTTATCATTGAGAGAACACATTGTAATACACAAGAATACTTAGAGGAGTGAGACGGGGTGACTTGGTCGCAAAAGCCTAGGGAGATGTAGTAATTCCAAACACTTGAGGAAGGTGACACGTGCTAGGCCAACACTTATAGGAGTGTATTGTGTATTGACAATCGTATGAGTTGTAAAAGTTTTAGATGAGCTATAAAACCAATTGCGTAGTTGATTTTATGATTAGTGAAAAATCTTCTCGAGGGTGAGGAGCGGAGACGTAGGTCGTGGGTTAATCAAAATCCGTGATCAATTTCTTGTGTTTTTGTTTGGCATTGGCATATATTTCTCTTATATCTTGTGCTCATTATTTATATCGCCTATTATCATATTGTTCATTCTTGCGTATAATCCTTTTGAATATCATTCTGTCTAGGATAATTAGTTAATAAGTTTTAATTTGGCATCGTATTCGGACTAGATTAGCAAATACCCTATTCACCACCCTCTAATAATCAACTCATGTGGCAAGCACCCCTGGGTCTTCAAAAATATCTTCAAGAGTCGGAGTTGTCCTAGTTTCTATAGAGAAACATGTGATACCTCGAGCCTATTCACAGATCGGGCCTTGCTCCAACAACGTGTCTGAATATAATGTGCTTCTCATTAGACTCAGTTTCGCCAAAGATCTGGGGGGGAGTACCTTGAAGCCTTTGGCAATTCCCAACTAATAATCAACCAATTTCTAGGAGAATACGAAGTTAGGAATCAAGATTTGATTCTGTATCATAAAGTGGGCTATTGATATGGTAGAATCGTTTGAAGACTTCTTCATCGAGTATAACCCACGTCTTTAGAATACTTACTCGAACTTCAAGACAGAACAACATTGGCAGTCTCTTTAGTACAGCCTCCTGAGACAAAACAACTGGTCACTGTGAGAACTCATCAGTTTTTTATACCAGACTGTGCCCTAGACATTAAAGAGGTGCACACAACCAGAATCGAACTTGAACCTCAAGACTGGCGTTTTCCTATTATTGACTATGTCTTACATGACATCTTGTCAGAGGATATAAAAGAAAGAGACTCAGTCCGACGAAGAGCACCGATGTTTTATTACAATGCAGCAACCCAAGAGCTCTATCGCCGTACATATGATGGTTTGTTTTTCCGATGCCTTTCAACCAAGGAGGCAGAAGAACCCCTAAAAAAGGCATGATGAAATTTGTAGTGCACACCAGCCCAGTCCCAAACTATGTGATCACCTTAGAAGATTAGGATATTATTGGCCAACTATGGTAAATGACACGGTCGTGTATGTACGATGGTGCCACGCATGTCAGATACATGCTCACTACATGCATTAACCTCCGGAGCACCTGCACCCTTCAGCCACATCCTGATCATTAGAAACCTAGGGGATGGACATTGTTAGTCCTATTTTTCCTCTGTCAATCAAAGGTCATCACTTTATTTTGGCAATCACCGACTATTTCTCCAAGTGGGCTAAAGCAATTCTACTCAGAGAAGTAAAGACGAGCGATGTCATTAAGTTTATCAAACACTATATCATCTACCAATACGGTGTTCCAAGATGAATTGTGCATCACAACGACCCTCAATTTGTCAGCAACACATTCATCAAATTCTGGGGAAAGTTCAGAGTTCAACACGACTTGTTAACATCATACAATCCCACTGCAAATGGTTTAGCTGAGGCCTTCAATAAGATCATTATTAAAATCTTAATGAAGCTAGTAAAAACTAACAAGCGAGATTGGGATGAAAAACTTGGTGAGGCTCTCTAGGCCTATCGTACTATAGTACGCACACCTACAGAAGCAACTCTATATTCCTTAGTGTATGGGTGTGAGGCTATTCTTCCCTTGGAGATTCAGATTCCATCCCTTCACGTCGCTCTTGCAACAGGGATGACGAAGGAAGAGCAACATCAAAAACGTCTTAAATAACTTGAGATGTTAGATGAGAAACGCTTAGAAGCTCAATAACAAATTGACTTATACCAAGCTAGAATCTCCAAAGACTTCGATAAAAAAGTCTGACAATGGCTCTTTAAAGAGGGAGACTTGGTACTTGCCGTTTAGCGACCAATGATACTCAACTCAAAGAAGAAAGGTAAATTCCAACCCAAATGGGAAGGACTGTTTGTAGTAGATATAGTCTACTCAAACAGAGCATATCACTTGATCACCCAAGACGGTAACAAGTTCATGATGCCAATTAATGGAAAGTTCCTGAAGAAGTACTATCTTTAGTGCATTCATGATAACCTATTCAAAAATAAATTTGATGCATGCAATTTGAATTATTGTACATATTGTACATATTCATATATCATTCCGTATCAATGATAGCAGCAATGCCTGTCGATGGAAAGTTCCTGGAGAATACTACACATAATATTCTTAAGGATAATCCGACGCCAATTAACTATTTGAGATGGAACCCAACCATCTTAATAGTTTTTTAATCATTATTTGGATGATTAAAATTCTTCTTTGAAGGCTTTAAGATATGAAGCATACTTCATTAGCTTCAATCCAATTGGAACAAATTACTTAAATTCCTTAAAATCCATTTTAAAACAAAATCCCCGGTTGTCAGTACTTCCTAATAACTAGAATTCCCTCATGAAGCGAAAGATAAGAAAATACATTCTTTCCTTCTTTCATGGTTAAACCCATACATCCCCTGCTATGTCTAGGCATTTAATATTCCCACTATTGAAGTCCTGACATACTCGATATTCCCCAATTGTGTTATTTGTTAATTATCAAACCTCATTGTGTTAGGTTTACACAATAAAATACCATCGAGAACTTAATACCAAAACACCCACTAGGTCCTTATTGTCAAGCAAACCTTGATAATTAGAATCATTCTTATCATTTATACTACATTCAAATCTCAATGATCAAACCTTCAGACAGTTAGAATCGTCTCAAACTCTCACTCAGTTAAACCTTTAGACAGTTAAGGCTAATACCAAAATCCCCTCTTGATTCTTTCCATAAACGAGAAGACCACTCAAATTGGATAATCAAACTTTCAGACAGTTTAGGGTTATCCAAATTCCACCTTTTACTTCCGTGAGTTAAAAGGTCTCTTATGAGTTAACTCCACGTAGCACGACTCAAATATGATTCTTGGAGTGGATATCCCACTCTGAGTTTCTTTCCACATTCTCTAATATACGTGCATTCAGAATCCTTCAACTCTAAATTCATGTGAACAAGGAGTCCACGATAAGGTCTAAATGATGTTCAAAAGTTGCAAGTGCACAACCAATTAAGTTATAGTATAAAAGTTATCGATTCCACGAGGAAGGTATTGTAAGAGATAATTAAAATCAGTTCTTATGTCGTGTGCGTGACAATTAGGGGTGATGGTTGAATATGAATGAGGAAGATATGATGAGTGTTGTGATTATGAACAGTGAAATTTGAGGGGAGAGAGAGAGAAAACTCAAGAAAGTGAAGATGGAAGTTTCAATGAGGAATATGAGGAATCTAGAATTGAATCCACTAGCTAATTTTAATTATAAATTATGAACTATTCTCTTTATATCATATTATACATTAGATTTATTAAGCATAGACTATCAAACCGCTCAAAGAAAGTATAACCTATTAAATTATCATCTAAGCAAAATTAATATTCATGAAAAGGACAACAACTAGATAATAATTCTAGAATTCATAAGCATAACTTATCAAACCACTCAAGATAAGCATAGATTATCAAAATCTTCTTCTACCAATTAGTTTTCTAGTTGATTATCCTACCAATGATCAATTAAAGTGCAAGAGTATAATTCACAAATATTAAAGAAATTAGACTAGCTTCATACAATTCTAGAGTTCCTACAAGAATTAGTTTCACATCTTTACGGAAGAAAAACAATAAAAGAAAAGAAAGGAAAACTAATTACAAAGAAAAGAAATTATGAAAACAAATCTAACTAATTATAAAAGAAAATAAAAAGAAATTTAAACTATGCAAGAAAATAAATCTAAGCTACAAAGGGCAAAATAAAATAAAAACAAGAAAATAAATCTTCTCTACAATACATGAATATAAATCGAAACTACTAAAAAGAAAAGAAATAATTACAAGAAAATAAAAATAGAAAATAAAAGACAAACCTTCAAGTTGATCTTCATCTCTATCATCATCATCAAACAAAGAGAAGAAAATATGAATAGTAAAAATATTTTATTAATTGTAACAAAAGTTACAAAGTGGAAGATCTTCTCAATCAAGAGTAACCCTCCTTTCTCCAAAAAGGTGTTACAAAATTTTTCACACCCTAATCCCTCACTATCTAGTCCTATTTATAGCATACAACAGTAAATAAGAGATGTTGGATCAAAACTTAAGCCCTAAGATAATAACAGGAACAAATGAAGAAGTTTGGTGAAAAAGGAAACAAATCATACAAATCTGGACAACTTGGTAACGTCTGGTGTTTTGGCCATATCTCTCTGGTATCAACTCGGACTTGGCTAAATAAAAATTCTATGGAAAGCTGAGAACGAGATCTAAAACTTTTGTGTTTATAATATCTCTGAAATTGAAACATATCATGAGCAAATATTCGTACAAAGAAGCACAATCTGCGCTAGAATTGTCATCCAGATTTCTTCTCTTCTATTGGGCTTGGGCTTTGGCTTTTGGCTTTGGATCTTAGTCTCTTGCTTGTATCCTTTACTAATTCATGGTCTTTGTTGAGAGATAAGATTTTTTTGCTTTATTGACCTGCAATTAAAGATAAAAATAATTATTAGTGATGTATTTATTCATGAAAAATAGATAACGATGGTATAAAATTATAATAAAAATATGATTATCAAATACCCCCGCACCTAAAGGTAATTGCACCCTTTCTTGATCACTGGAACCGGGATTTTTGCTCTTACTGATAAATCCATAATGCACCCTTTCTTGGTCCTCGGTCAGACTCCAAGACATATCCTGGTGACTGCTAATCATCACAATTGGACCAATGAGTAATATCAGGGAATAAGAGGAAGGAATCTGAAGGCTTCATCATACTTATTCAACCAGTGCTCTGAGCCACAAGAAAGAATATCGGTATCCTCAACGGAGTCACCGAACATATAATTAGGCTTCCTTAGGGGCTGAGTTGTTTCTTGATCCTTGGTGAGCGATGCATCCGTGATCAGTCAGTGCAATGTACGACACTCCCATTTTGCATAAGCTCAGGTATGTCCTTCGACCCGCTTATATCAAACTAAGAAGACTCATTAATAATGGGCATCTCGTCAGAGGAAGCATACGCAACGCTGCTCTGACCGCTCACCTCCCTGGGAGAAAATGTCATAGGCAAAAAAGTAACCGCAACATACAAAAGAGTATGTGTTAGAAGCAGTTAAAGAACATTCTTGACATGAATTAAGCGAAAAAAATATAGTTAGACTAATCTTGTAAACTTGCAAGATAGTGGCAGCTGTCTCGCTTATGTGAGACAATCAACATTGCCCCGCAAACTACAAGATAGTATACCTTGTCTTACGAATTGCAAGATAGTGTGAAACTATCTTTTTTGCTTTAGGATGTGTTTTGGCCAAGCAAAACAATCCAATTAAGCGCCGATCCTCGCAAAGGAGGATGTCAGCTCTTCCTGAATGCCTCGCGAAGGAGAACAAACGAGGAAACCCTAACTCTCAAACTAATTATATCCTAAAATCTCACCCCCGAAGAATGGAACAGTGGACTCTTCCCTCTCAGATGATCAAGCAATAGACTTGCCCTTGGAGACTATAGATCTCTTTGGAGACCTGATAAAAAGAGGATTTTTTGGCCGAAGATCTTGGTGAAAAGCTAGGGTTTTGGGGGATAATTCAAAAAAAAAACTCGGAGGGATCCAAAGTCAAGGCCCTAGAGTCAGTTTCAATTAGGGATTAAGGGAAAATAGGCTTGGTAAAAAGAAACAAAGGAAAAGAAAGCAAACTATCGAAGAAAGCTTTGAAACCCTAGATGAGGATCTCCTTTTTTGATCAAGATCAATCAAGAGTGAAGGGCTAAAGGGGAGAAAAGGTTTAAAAAACTCTTTTATAGGGATTTTACAACAAATTCAAACTCAGGGATGTAAGGTTGAAAAATTAAAGTTGATTGATTCTTGTTTTAAGAAATAGGTTCGATCAATTAGTACGAATCCTATACAATCACTCACTCTTTTGATTACAGAAAAAGAGAAGATTAATTTGACTTCTCTTTTGTTTAAAAGTAAGTTCTTGGTGGAGAAAGGGTGCTTCTCTCGATGCTTAAGCTGAGATTGCTTCCCGTTGATGATCAGATTAAGATGACAAAAGCTTCTGATAGCTACTTAGATCATGAAAATGCAGACACTGCTCTCTCTTCACGTGATAGCCAATAATATTTCCAAAAGTCCAAAAGTCCCCTCTTTATAGCTGCTTGCGGCTAATTATAGAGTTTCAACACGTAACCAACCTGCTAAAATTATGGGTAGAGGGCGTAACTGCCTCCTGTAATTCAGTCCGCATTAGTTAATGGGGTGTAACGTGCTCCTAAAGTTTAGCTCACGTGGCTAACTAAGTCTTTGGAGCCGTTACAGTTGGATCTCCCACGGACGACAAGCCTCACTACATGACAAGGTTCGTCAGATTAGATGAGCCTCAATACGCAGCGAGGTTCGTCTGGCAAGGTAGGCTTTGCAGTATAGCGAGCTTCTTCTGACAAACTTTGTCATCACTGGCTTTGTCTTCACTGATGACCTTCATCTTCACTGATGAGCTTCGTCTTCATTAACGCGCTTGAAATCTTATTTCCATTGACAAGCATTGTTGTTTGAGACGAGGTCCGTCATTATAATGACCCTCGTCATGCTTGTTATAAGCTTCAATGCTTCAAGGACAAATGATTACCCGATGATCTATGAAGATCCATGAGAGTGGAGGAGAGAGAGGATTTTTTACTAGCCTCTCAATCTCCCCCCTTTCTTTCGTGTTGATCTTGCCTATTTATAAGTTTAGGACCATTATAGAGTGAGTTAATGGACTTTAACGCCTCTTATAATAAGAGAGTTAGTGGTCATTACCTCCCACTTAAATGGGTGAGTTAGTGGTCATTAACTCTCCTTAAATGAGTGAGTTATTGGTCATTGACCCTTCTTAAATGTTGCCTCTAAAAATTATGATAGACGAGGTTCGGCTATGCACGAGGTTCGTCAATAATGGCAATGACGAACTTCATCTTTAATGATAAACTTCATTTCTAGACGAACTTCATCTTCTGAGGAATGAGTCACTATTTAACGAGGTTTGTCAGCAGATGGACTTCGTCTCTTGGATGAGTTTCATTTTCTAGAGGATTTTCGTCTCTAGGCGAACTTCATTTTTAATGACAAACTTTGACTCTATTGACGGCTTCATTGGCTGAGATGAGGTTCATCATGATGATGAGCCTCATCATGCTTGTAGCGAGGTTCAACTTTGCTTAATTAATTGGCATTTTTTAGTGCCTACAAGGGAAGCGGGTAAATAGGGCCCTAATGAACCACAACCTTCGAATTTAAGGAAATTCTACCGGACGGCTGGTCTTCAAGCAAACAGTAAAAACTATCTCACACACAAGAGACAATTTATGTTGTCTCGTGCAAAGAAGTCAAACAAAACATTGAGTCCCTCCTCCAGTGTGTTTTTGGTGCATCCTCAACTCATGTCAAGCACATCTACAATATTCCTTCAACCTATACACAGTATATTCAGGGTATTTCATTCCTAATTTGCCCTTGGAAGTCCAATATGCTTAGGGTAGTCCTATTCTAAAATTACCCTGGGAATTCAACTACAGTTCAGCTACGAACTCCTCATAAAGATGATCAGCTCAGCATCAACTCAATGACACGAGTGAACTTAACCTTTTAAATATTAACAAATCAGCTCCAGTTCCTAATTTCAACAAATGGCCAGTGACGTCGCATCACCAGAAGTTAGGAAGTTGAAGCCACTCATTGGTCCTTCTACAGAGTCCAACGTTGGGTAAAAGTAGGGCATATCCTGTCCAAAGTATTTCAGACTCCTCGATAAAATACTGATAAGGTTAAAAACTTTGGAGGGGCATCTGTAGGCATATAAAATTACTTATGAGTTCCAAACTCAGCTCAAGTCAGAGAGAAGATGAAGAATGTCATCATCCAAGTTAGAGAAGACTAGCCAACACAAAGAAAAGCAAAGGAAGATACGAAACAGCAAGCCGAATGAGACTTGGAACTGTCTCACTGCTTGTGAGACAGCTTCCACTATCTCACATATGCGAGATAGTGTAGACTATCTCGCATATGCGAGACATTGTCTACTGTCTAACAAGCATGAGATAGTTTCCTAAGTCTGATTGGCATTTTTTGTTGGATTTTGTGGGGTCCACTTGGCTCCGTAATAGCTTGAGGAAGTCTATTAATGTTCATGGGTAGTTATATCCTAGGAATACGCCCACTACCCACGAAAAGTGCGCTATTTAATGCACTTTAAGATAGTGGGAGAGGGGGGTGCAGTTACAAAGCTACCTAGCATTGTCTCCTTTGGCCGAGACAGTAGATACTATCTCCTTTGGTTGAGATAGTAAATCCTATCTCGCAAATAGGAGACAGTGACCAAGGGACCGTTTACATTCTTTTCGGTGGTTATGGTCTCCTACCCCTATATATACTCCCCTGCACACTTGTGCATGGTACTAAGCTGACATTTAGTGAACTTTGAGAGCAAGAGAGAGTTCTTCATTCACTTCCGGGCATTCTCAAGAGTCTTTTGGTGTTTCTGAGTTCGAGCTTAAACTTGATCTTGAGAAGAATACTTATCTTACCTTGCTAAGACACTTACTTCGGTTTTTGTTTATCCGCAGAAACATTAAACTTAAGCCTTCTTCGTATCCGACTTATAAACGTTGCTCGGTGGTCCATGGATAACGCATCCTCAACACAGACAAAGAATTCCACACAAGCAGAGGCTACTACGTAGGAGTTTCTACACGTGTTACTTGGGAATAAAATTTTGTTTTCTTTGTAAAGAAAAGAGTTACATGTGTAAAGCTTATTCTTTTGTTTCTTTTAAACGGTTTAATGGAAGTTGTAAAGAAAATTGTTCTCGAGACGAACAACCGTATTGCCTAGGGTGCCTCTGCTATACTACGGCTAGTATGAATGCTGAAAATGGGGCCCTCTCCACTATCTCTGGCCTTGAAATTATTGTCCCTTCTGATATCCTCGAAACATCTGTTGATGAGTAGGAAGTTACGACCTCTGTTGTCCACCCTATCTCCCCTGGCCTGTTGGTACTATCGCTCCATCTAAAACTCCTCCTGAAACACTTGAAACTCCTCCTCAAAATAGTAAGCTGATGGTCTATCACCTCACATGCTAGACACAACTCGTTAGCTCTCCTACAGTTTTTCATCAAGAGCCCCAACTTGCTGCAAAAATAGTAAATCATGTTGGTTGGTTATGGAGCAAGTCTTGAAGTCCTTGTCTTCTAGCACTTGGCTGGTGCTCCTCTTATTTGAGGCTTCTATTGGTTACCTCCCGATGTTTGTCCTACATGGTGCTTGTTTGCCCCTCTCCTCACCGAGTTTATGATCCCAATCAGTTGTTCTGCTTTTCGAGCTGCCTCTAGGATATCCGCATAAGTCTCAATCCCTTTCTAACTGTAAATCTGAGTCTGGATCTCAAAATTTTGACCCTACATGAATCTTTGTCCCTTATCCACCTCATTCAACACCATCCCCGAGGCAAACCTACTGAGCTTGGTAAATTCGGCTGCATACTCATCTACAGTACTAGCTCTCTATCTCAGCATTACAAACTAGCTCTGCATCTCAAGACGGGTTGTCTTTAGGAAAAATTCCTCTAGGAAACTCTCCCAGAATGTCTCCTATGAAATTGGCTTAGGCAGCTTCTCCTCCTCTGTGTCCCACTAGGTCCTAGCTACGTTAACGAGCTCCAGATGTACAATATCCGCTAAGTCTTCATCTGGTATCTTTACTACCCTTAATAGGCAGTTCATGATATTCAACCACATCTAGGCCTCATATCCTCCATCAGTCGCAGCAAAGTGTTGCAGCTTGAGATTTCAAAAATCGGACACATTACCCGGCCTTGCAACCTGCTACTGTCCATTTCTCTAGTGATTATAAGCTACCAGCTCCCTAATCACTTCTCCAAGATAAGCCTGATTGACTTTGTTTCCCTCAGGGAAAACTAGAGTAGAGGGTCCCTGTTTTAGGGCCATAGTGATCACCTGAAATGAGATTGGTCAAGATTAGGACTTGAGAATCAGGATATTAGGAGTCAAAGGACGTATTTTTGAAAAGGAAAGAACCCATTATATACATGCTATATCTTGGCCTAATCTTAGTTTTTACTTGTATACAGGATGAGACAACAATTACTAAACCTAGCTCTAATACTAATAAAAACCTTGTCACACCTCGGCTCCAAAAATATAATAACTTAGAATGTGACTCAGCCAATAATGCAACCATTCGGCCATATTCATGCCTCTAAATCATCCTATATATTGATATAAAGCCAAAACTATACCATAGAGCATGTAACTAAGACAATAAAAAATATATAGATGAAGAAATCTACAAAAAGGATGGAGTCCAACTATGAGTTCACAACTATCCTCAAAGGGAAAGGGTAATAAATAAAAATTTACATCATAGTCTAGAAAAAAGTCACATATGACTCAAGAAAAAGTCTAAACTAAATAACTATCTAAACCAACTAAACTGAAAAATTGATGAACTAAAAGGTGATCGCTGCCACTAGACTTGCTCCTCAAAATATTCTTAATCTGCGAAAGTAAGAACAGTTCCTGAGTCTGTGATGCGCACCAGGAGAATTAGAAAACTCCCAACAAGCAAGTAAAATGAAAGAAATTGTGCATGTGTAAGTGTATGTAACAGGTATAAGAAAAAGATGAAAACTCAATTAAAGATGATAAAAAATGCTAATTGTAGATAATAAACAAGGTCTACCACAAGGCACACAAGCACATTATTATTATTTTAGGTGTTATTTGAATTAGAGAAGAATATTTTTATGTATATAAGTCGAGTTCCCATAAACCATCCCGGGAACACGGCTTCAAGTCAGGATTAGCCCTTAGTGTTGGCCTTCTTGTTTTGATGATGATTTACAAACAATTTACTTCTAATATTGTTTGTCTAGTGTTTGTGTTTTGTATTTATTCTAGGCAAACAACAAGTTGGAGGATGGATGGAATTGCGCTTCAACGATCATATCCAATGGAGGTTGGCGGAATAGTGGTTGAAGTCTATGCAATTCAAGTTGAAGATCCAAGTTCTAGCTTCATCCGTAATGTGTACCAAGTCAAGTTTATTGAAGATCAAGATTGCTTGGGTAACATTAGTTTAGGGTTTATATTATGTGTGTTAAGTACTTTAAGCTCAATTATCTATACACACACATTTATTGGTTTCTTCATATATATATATATAGTTATATATATACACATTCTAGTTTTGGTATATATAGGTATATGTATACATACATGTTTTTGTTTCCAAGTTTACATAAATATGAAATTATATCTTTCATATTTATTGTCTTGGTTTTTCAAGTTTAAATATAAAACAATTGAATATAATTGGAAAATACATTTTTGTTTCATGTTTATATGCTTACATATGATTTCATCAATATCAATTTTATTTAGTTCAATAAAATCATGTTTATTGTTTTAAAAGTTTACAAAACAAGTATTTTTGTGAAAATATTATTTTCTTGGTATATGTACTTAACAACAATGATATACATCTTCTATTAAGTCTATATATTCATTTTGTAAAGTTTCAAAACATGGTTAAGCTAAAATGTCAAAACTCATGTGTTTACATTTTCATGTTTTGAACTATTTTGCAAAATAATGATATTTTACATTTGGAAAGTCCTTTTAGAAAACTAGTTTTTGTAGCATGTGTATTATCATACAATCATTTCCCAAATTTTTATATTTTTCTAAATTTATTTGATATTTTTAAACCCACTTTAAAGTTGAGTTTTTCTGTGCAAATTCTATTCTGTGCACGTATAGTCGACTCATAAGTCGACTTATGAAGTGTAGCGAAATAGCTATTTTAATCTGCTGAGTCGACTCATATAAGTCGACTCATTAGTCGACTCATGAGTCGACCCATAAGTCGACTTATCAGAGAGCCGTTGCACAGTAACGGCTAGTTTTCTGTTTTGTTGTGGGTTTTTGGTCATTTCCTTGGGGTTTTGGCTGAGGTATTGGGTTGTTATAAATACCCCATTGCATTTACCTCTCCCACTCACTAAGAAAACGTTTTAATCAAAGTTTAATAAGGGTTTAAGTTTGTTTAAAGGTGTTTAAAGCCTTGTTTCAAAGTTTCAGTTTTGTGAAGATAATTTCACAAAAGGAAGAAGAGATCATCCTTTGGTGTTTGAGCTTCAACTCATCTCTCTCTCTCTCTCTCTCTCTCTCTTTTGATCTATAGAGAAGTTTTCCTAAACTCATTCTAGCTATTTATTGTTTTGTTTCTAAATTCCATAAGCTAGATTTATATTGAGTTTAGTTAAATTATTTTTTATTTGAATCTCTTTGTTCACACACAACTTATTGAGCTTATAGTATTTACATTCATAGTATATTTTGGGTTGTGGGGTTTGTGACTTAGATTTGTGCCAAATTGAGTTCTCACCTTGTTTAGAGAATAATCACTTTGTTATTGTGCTTAATTGTGAGGAACACTTTGTAATACACTTGTACACCGAGAGGAGTGTGTGGTGAGGACGTAGTCGATACCGAGAGGAGTGGCATCGGTGGCCTAGTGAGAGGTGATAATTCCGAACACTTGAGGGAGGCTATACGTGAGGACTAACACTTGAGGTTGTAGCTTGTGCATGTACATTGTGAGATTTGTGAGAGTTGTCGGTTGACTTGATAACCGAGTGTGTAGAGTTTTCGGTTAGCTAGAAAACTGAGTGTGTAGAGAAGTTTCGGCTTCCAAACCAGGTTGTGTAGTGGATTTTCCTCGAGAGTAGGGAGCGGGGACGTAGGACGGAAGGTCCGAACCTCATGAACATATAGCGTGTTTGGTTTGCATTGGCGCACTTATAATTATTCATCTTATAGCCTATTGCATTTTGTTTATATTGTCCACTAGTTTGTTTCCCCTTGTGATAGTTTAAATATATCATTGCATATACCATATAGTATATCTCTTTGCTAGGATATATCACCATAGTTACATTGCTTATTCTTGCTCATATCACATTGTATATCTATCTTACAAGAATAATTTGTTAATACGTTTTAATTAGCATTTAAATCGGATTAGATTATCATAAACCCTATTCACCCTCCTCTAGGGTTCTTTCATAGCGACCTTCGGGTCTAATACTTAGCTCTTATATATATATATATATATATATATATATATATATATATATACACACACATACATATTGATATCAAGAATGCGCATGAGCCCGTTTATGTGCACGTTATATTCTCCATCTAATTCTCCTTTATAAACCCTATATTTATTCATTTATTTTAAGTGGTTGTACATAAAATATTGTTCACTAACCACAGAGTTATTATGGAATCACTTTCGTAAAATTTATGAAAAATAACCGTGACCCAAAACATGTCCTATCAAGATGGGTGCATCGTCTAGTCAATACTGTTATAATAATAGTAATAATCAAGAGAAAATCCTCACATTAGGATATTGATGTCGAGGGTATATCCATGCTATGATAATACATTTATGAATCATATTTCTTGACAGAAGTCTTCTTCATGAACAATTAACCCTATTAAATGTCACTAGGTGATCAACTATAGCATTAGGTGATCAAATATAGCATTAGGTGATCCAATAAGCATCAAGAGATCAACAATATCATCATATTAACAAAAGAAAAATAAATAGTTAGCATAATTATTTAGTGTCAAAGTGGGCCAAACGGTTTTAATTTTGATAGCATAGAAATCTACAAAACCGATTCTAGTGAGCAAAAGGCTCAAACGGGTCTGAAATCTAATATTGGATCCTAAATAGATCAAACGGGTCTGTAATTTGAATCATAAACCCAAATAGGTCTGAAATCGATAATGAATTCGAACTGGGTCAAATGGGTCTGTAATTTGAATCATAAACTCAAACGGGTCTGAAATCAATAATGGGTCCGAACTGGGTCAGCTTCGCCTTCACAATAGACCCAAATATAATTTTTCTGTAAAAATAAAAGCTTATGGGATTCAAACCCATGGCCTAAGAGCTAATAATCAAGTTACATAACCACAACTCCAATAACTACGTTGTGAAAAATTGACTACAGTAAACAATTTAAAACTATTTTCTGTTATAACTATAATCTTAAAAAATTAGAAATCTTTAAAATTACTTATTATTATTTTTATTATTTTAACAAAACTATACTGACCAAAATAAAATAGTTTCGAAAAATAATGTAATAAAAACTATCTACAAATTAGTTGTCATAACTCTAGGAGGAGAATACTAGTAATTGGATAAGATAACTATGAAAACAAAAGAGTTTAGGTTATGAAATGTTAGCATAAAGTGTCAAGATATTCCTATAGCATCGTAATTAAAAATATATAAAAAGTAACTACAATCTACTACTCATGATTATTTATGAAGAAATACGACTATTTAGATAAGGAGATTATGAAAATAAAAGAGTTAAAGGATAAGAAAATGCTTGCCGAGGAATAATTTGAACTTGTTGGCCTTCTTGTTTTGATGATGATTTAACAAACAATTTACATCTAATATTGTTTGTCTAGTGTTTGTATTTTTTATTTATTATAGACAAACAATATGTTGGAGGATGGATGGAATTATACATTCACGATCATATCCAATAGAGGTTGGCAGAATTATGGAGTGAAGCCTACGCAATTCAAAGTTAAAGATTCAAGTTCAATCTTCATCCGCAAATGTACCAAGATAGAGCTTCGTTGAAGATCACAAGCTTGGGTATATTTAGTTTTAGGTTTTATATTATGTGTGTTAGTACCTTAAGCTCAATCATACACACACATACACGTTTTGGTTTTGTATATATATAGTTATATATATACATATATGTTTTGGTTTGATAGTTTTCTAGTTTTAATATAAAACAATTGAATATAATTAGAAAACATATTTTTTGGTTTCATACTTACATGCATATATATGATTCATCAATATCAATTTTGTTTAGTTTAATAAAATCATATTTACTTTTGAAATGTTTGCAAAATATACACTTTTATGAAAATATTGTTTTCTTGGTTTACGAACTTAATAACAATCATATACATCTTTCATTAAGTCTATAAATTCATTTTGTATTATTTCAAAACATGGTTAAGCTAAAATGTCAAAACTCATATGTTTACATTTTCATGTTTTGGACTATTTTGTAAAATGATAATATTTTTCATTTGGGAGGTCCTTTTTGAAAACCAATTTTTGTAGCATGTGTATTATCATGTCTACAATTATTTCCCAAAGTTTTACATTTTTTTGAATTTATTTGATATTTTCAAACATGGTTTTAAAATCAGAAATCTGTTTCAAAACTATCAATTTCATATATCAGTTTGCGATCGACCACCACGGTCGACCGCGCCTGTGTCTTTTTCTGATTGGGCAGCAGCAAATTTCGCGATCGATCGCCATGGTCGACCGTCAGCTCGAAAATTCCCACGGTCGACCGCCACTGTCGACCGTCAAAGTTTCTGGAATTTTCTGAGCCTCGAAAGTGGGTCGCGGTCGACCGCGAGTTTCCCACGGTCGACCGCCGCACTGTCTTTTCATTCCCAACAGCTATTTTCTGCAGCCGTTGTTTGGGGCTTTTTGGTCTTTTATTTGGGGTTTTTGGCTGAGGTTTTGGGAGGCTATAAATACCCCATTGATCTCAATTCTCATACCCATCCAAGAAGTTTTTAAACAAGAGTTTAACAAGGGTTTAAGTTAGTTTAAAGTGTGTTTATAAGCTTTTAAACATTTAAGTGTTTTGGTTTTGTGAATCAATTCCACAAGAGCTTGAGGAGATCATCTATTGAAGTTTGAGCTTCCAACTATTCTCCCTCCACCTCTTGATCCATTAAGAAGTTTTCTAAACTCTTATCTAGCTTTACATTTGCTTAGTTATTTGATTATCATTCTTTAAAGCTAGTTTTTATATTGAGTTTAGATTTGATTTTATTGTCTCATTGCTTACACACACAACCATAGAGATTATTGTATTTGCATACATTGTATAATTGGGTTGTGGGGAGTTGTAACAATTAAGAGTGAACTTAATTGAGTTCTCATCCATTGTAGAGAACAACTATTGTTGTAATTCGTGCTTTATTGTGAGTTCACTTTATAATACACTTGTACACTGAGAGAAGTGTGTGGCGAGAGTCGGGGATCGTCCCAAGAGGAGTGATGTCGGTTGACGAACCTAGGGAGAGGTTGTATCCGGGCACTTGAGGGAGACACGTCTAGTTCAATACTTGAGAGGGTGTAGAGTGGGATTGCAAGAGTGTTGATTGTAGAGTTTTCGGTAAACTAGAAAACACAATAAACGTTATTCGGGTGATCGTAGAAAACCCGGTTGTGATAGTGGAGATCTTCTCGAGGTGAGGAGTGGAGATGTAGGTTAAGTAGTTAGACCGAACTCCGTAATCATATCGTTTTGTTTGTGTTTGCATTGACGTTCTTATTCTTGTATTCATATCTCATATTGCCTTTGTGTATTGCACTTCATATTGCCCTATCACTTTTGTAGTTTGTTTATTTCACCCTTTTGTTAGTTTGTATATCCTTGCATATACTTCATAGTATATCTCATTGCTAGGATATATTCATTTGTTCATTTTGCTTATCCTAGCTTATATATCTTGTTGTATTTCATACTTGCTAGGATAACTTGTTAATTAATTTTAATTAGCATATAATCGGATTAGATTAGCATAAGACCCTAATCACCCTTCCTCTAGGGTCTAACAGAACTATAAACTTAGAAATCCCAATCCATTCCCTATGCTTGAGTACATAATCCTCTGATTTTAATTTTCTCGGTTCTCTCTTTTTTTTCCTCTTCGTTTTTTTGAAAGTTACCGTGAAGAAAAGATAGAGGAGATGGATAGGGATTTAAAGAGATAAGGTCATTAGATAGTTAGAGATTTTCTAGGATGGTGGGTTTATTTGTTAAATGTGGGTTTATGTATTATCTTTGTGTTTGGTGGAAAATTTGTAATAAGAAAAATAATGAAAGAATCGTATTTGATTTATTCTCTCTAACTGCTTAGAAAAAGAATGATTACAACCCTCTCAATCTCGATTACAATTGGATTTCTTGATTACAAAAGAGAGAAGAATGATCTAGATTCTTCCTTTTGTTTAATTCTGGGTTCTTCACGGTGGTGGTGGAGTGCCTCCCTCGAATACTCACGTCGAGTTTGCTCTCCGTTGACGATTCGAACGTCTTGATTCACTAGAACGGTATCTCCTCCTCATGATTTGACGCTGTGGAGAACTTGCGTGGTAAGTTTAAAACTTTGAACGAGTTTAAACTCTTGAAAAAGAGTTGATTTAACCAAAAATTGGTTTGTAAGTCAAGGACGAGCTCCTTGTTGCTGAAGTTGAAGATGATCTCTATTGGAGAATGATGCCGATCTCCAAAGCTCCTTTTTGCTCCAAGAAATTCCAAGAGACCGAACCCCTGAAATGAATTGATTTTCAGTTATTTATAGAGGATTAAGGGGGTGTACCGCCCCTTAAATCACTCTTAAGTGGGGTGTTACCGCCCTCCAATTATGGGAAATAGTTTTGAAACTGTTCAAGGATTTAAAGGGTATAATCCCCCTAAAATCTCTCCATAATGGGGTGTAACCAACTCCATTAAGTGGAAACACAGTTTAAAAACTGTTTAGGTTCTTGTTTGAACCAGTCAAATACAAAAAACGCAGGTTTGACCCCCGTGTTTTGTTATTGCAACGCGGGTTCGACACCTGCATTTTAATGTTGCAACGTAGGTTCGACCCCTGCGTTTAGATGTTGCAACACGGGTTCGACCCCGTGTTTTGATGTTACAACGCGGGTTCGACCCCTACGTTTTGTTGCTAACACAACCACGAGCTATACACTTTGAATCTGGGACGCATAGGTGAGCTCTGCGTCTAGATTTGAAGAGACCGTCAATTTGTAGTCTTTGTCTTGGCTCCTTGAAAATATGAGAGTCGTCAGATTGTAACACCTGATGTTAATTATGAAGGCTGTTGATTAGAGCTTTTATCAGTTATCGTGAAGGTCGTCAGGTTGTAACCTTCAGCGATCTATGTAAAAGACTTCAAATTATAGCCTTCTGGAAGTCGTCAGATTGTAACTTCCATCATCAGTGTTTGATGGGGAATCAGCTATCTATTATGATTTTTAGACAGCCTACAGAACCCTCTCCAAAGTTTTCAAAGTTTACGGTTGACTAGGATGAATTTTGAAATACTTTGGATCTTAACTCTGATCTTGGAGCTGTTGATTCCTTGTCGTAAAGGAGTTGTTATCTACACTCGCTTTGAAGGCATCTTGGTTGAAGGGATTTGTCACACAGGACTTGTATGAAGGTATGCGTCATAATCCTGCTTCTGGAATGCGGGAGTAGACCCCTGCGTTTTGAACTTGAGGCGCGAAGGTGGTTTTCATGCAATTTTAACTAAGTCTTTGAGACTTGTCTTTAGCTCATCTGTTTCAAGTCTCGGCTCATATCTATTAAGCTGATGGGCCTGCAAATATGCATAGGATTTTTAGCAAACCCTCAGTCATCAACAGATTTGATAAGCCTTTACCGACTACTGTTTGAGTCGGGCTAGCATGTGGATTGTCTAAGTCCGTTCCACATGTAATGTTGTGCTAAGAGAATAAACCCTCTTAGACTTGATGCTATGATTTTGAATACATAGACTTTGTCATTTTTACGAAAAAAGACTAACCGTTAACGCGTGTTGGACGTAGGCTTAACTCTAATTAGGGATCGAGATAAAGTCCCCCATGCGTATAAGACATGGATTTTGATGTCCTTTTCAAGGTAAAAGACTAACCAGCAATGCGTGTTAGGCATAGACTTATCTCTAATTAGGAATAGAGATAAAGTCTCCCATGCGTGTAAGGCATGGATTTCGGTGTTATTAATAACAACCTGCCACGATGTTGAATACGTGGGCTTTGCCATTTTTACGGGAATGCGCTACCCGGCAGCATGTGTTAGATGCAGACTTATCTTTATTTAGGGATCGAGATAAAGCCCCTCATGCATGAAAGGCATGGATTTTTGGTGCTACGATGTTGAATATGTAGACTTTGCCACTGTTTCTTCCTGTGTTACTTGAAACACTAAAAGAAAGTTGGAAGAGCCAGATGTGTAGTATTAACTTGGCGTGAATTTTCATTTATAGTGAAATTCAGAAATTTTCTTTATTATCACTAGGATAATTCCAGAAAATCTTTAATCCGCTGGGGATTTTATAATGAAAACTTGCTATTCTTGTTAAAAAAGGATTAACAAGTTCATTGGGGGGTTTGACTGTTAGAGGTGTGATGTTAACCTAACAGTATTTTATGGGCTTATCACTCTATTGAAGAGAATCGATAAACTGATTTGGTCATCAGAGGTGTGATGTTAACGTGACAGGAAAATGTTGTGATCAAGGTAACTTTGAGGACCTATCGCTCTATTGGAGAGAATCGATAAGTGTATTTTGTCAGAGCTGAGGGATTAACGTGATAAGAATTTGTTACGATCGGAGCAACTTTATGGACTTATCATCCTATTGAAAAAGATTGATAAGTTGGTTGTTAGAGGTGTGGTATTAATGTGACAGGAGGACGTTACGATCAGGGCAACTTTGAGGACCTATCGCTCTATTGGAGAGAGTCGATAAGTTAATTTGATCGTCAGAGGTGTGAAGTTAACGTGACAGGATTTGTGTACTTGTGACTTGCACAAGATTTTAGGAATTAGCATCTCGCTGGAGAAACTTGCTAGGTGAGTTTATCATCAGAAGCGATAATTTTTAACACTTGTGATTTGAATAAGATTTTGAAGACTTAGTGTCTTGCTGGGGAAAATTGCGATTTGAACAATTTTAAGGACCTATCATCATATTGACAAGGATTGATAAGTTAATTATCAGAGGTGTATTGTTAACGTGATAAATTAGGAGTGATACAAGTTGCATTCCTACTCTGTTTGGGTGATGATCGTCAGAAGTATAATGTTAACTCGACGATGTGAAAGATTCGTTACTCTTAATCCAATGGATTCCAAGTAACCAACCCCCAGTCTTGATTAAGACTCTGCAGGGGAATAAAAAGAGGTAGATAAGACACATCGCCTAGTGGGGCACTATCCATAAAGTCGGAATAGAGGCACATCACCTGGTAGGCCATTATCTGATGAGTTTGACTATCAGAGGTAACTGTTAATGTGATAGTTTTATGGACCTGCCATCCTATTAAAGAAGATTGTTAAGTTGATGGACTAACAGAGGTAATTGTTAACGTGATAGTTTTGTGGACCTACCATCCTATTGAAGAAGATTGGAAAGTTGATGGACTATCAGAGGTAATTGTTAACATGATATTTTGTGGACTTGCCATCCTATTGAAGAAGATTGATAAGTTGATGGACTATCAGAGGTGATCATTAACGTGATAGTTTTGGCTGACCCGTCATCCTACTTGAAGAGGATTAGTGGGGGAATTTGAAGAAAATGGACTATCATAGGTGACTATTAACGTAATAGTTTTGGTGGACCTACCATCCTATTGAAGAGGATTGGTAAGGGAATTTAGGAGAAATAGACTATCAGAGGTATATTGTTAACTTAATTGTTTTGATGGATTTCGTGGTTAACAGAGGTATTCTATTGAACATGAAAACTCAGAAAATTTATTACTAATAATCTAATGAACTACAAATAAACCAACCCCCAGTCTTGAACAAGTACAGTAGGGGAAAAGGGGAGACATGAGACATCACCTAGTGAGCTACTGCCTAACGAGTTTGACTATCAGAGGTAACTGTTAACGTGATAGTTGTTGGACCCACCATCCTACTGAAGAGGGTTGGCTTCAGTGGCCGTAGTATCTTTCTCTTTTGACTGAGAAGATTAGGCTTGGTCCGATTGCTCAGGTTGATCCTGCCTACTTTGTTCTTCGGCTCTGATTCTGGCAATAATTTTTTGAGCCTATTTCGCCTTGAGAAATTAGTTGTCTTCAGGAACAGCATTCTGCGACTCCTATTCGGGCTAGGAGGTCGGTTTGCAAGTTGTGTGGATAGGTCTCTACCAGTGTAGACTGTGTCATTCCTGACGAACATCGAAGAGCCATTTTTTGAAACCTCTTGACGAAGGCTTTGACAGACTCCCTCTTCTTCTTCTTAGTGGCGAGAAGGGTATGGATGGAGACTTCTGTATCCTCTTCAAAGAATCTCGACACGAAGAGTCTCTCTAGATCCTCCCACTTTTGGATACATCCGACAGGCAGTTTTCTGAACCATTCAAAGGCAACTCCCTTGAGGGTGCTAATGAACAATCGATCCAGTATGGCGTCGTTTGATATCACATTTCCAGTCTGTGACTTAAAATAATAGATATGTTGGTTCGGTGATCCCGTGCCGTCAAAAGTTTATAGTATCGGGACTTCGAACTTTAGAGGATAAGGGGCTGCATTCCATTCAGTAGGATAGGGCCTGACAACTCCCTCGTCTTGGAGCTCGCTTCTGTTAGCAATAACATTGAGACGGGCTTCCAATTCTTCCATTTTGACAGATTGGAGATTCTGCTCGTTCTCCGTCTCTCTTCCTTCATCAGAGGAAGATTTTAGGTTGTGTGGTTCTTGATCAGAAGCAGCACCATCAACCACTTTTTCCTTCCCTTTGCTTGTGTGAAGTCGAGATGAAAACGTTCTTCCTCTTCGGGAAGATTCTTGCCTGGGTGGCAAATCTGTCTTTCGAGATTTAGCCTTGTCTACGACGATTTGATTCATCAGGGCCAAGAGTTCATTGATGGCCTCCTGCTGAGATTTGATCATGGCCTCCTGCTCATCAAGTCTCTTCGTGAGATCTTCATGGTTTCCCGTCATATAAGCGGAGCTCTCATGTTCAACAAAAGAGTTTGATGATTAGGACTCTATAATGGCTGAGTGTTCATTATCGGAATTGGTTCCTCTGGCTAACCTCTGATAGTTGACAGAGGGAATGGCTCCTGTTCGCGTCCGAGTGCGTTGGTAGACTCCTTCAAACTCGTTAGCGATTTTTCTGACGGTCAATGAACGACTTATCTCAGAGTCATCGGAACTAAGACCTGAGGCTTTCCCTCTGCCGATCACATTGATAGTGGCCCTATGATATTCGGCCTCTGGAGACTTCTTCCTGTGAGAATGTTGTCGTTGGTTGGGCAAAGTAACATTCGTAAATTGGTCGAACACCAACAGTTTGGTCGTATATGAGCAGCATTGACATCCCTAGAGGACTGTAGGAATCAGTCGTTCACATTGGAATGAACGAAAGACTTGTTGCATCGGTCTTTCTCTCAATATAAACTTTCTCAAATCTATTGTGAAGATTCGAGGAGAACTACTCACTGATCGTAAGGTTTGAATTGGAACCCACAGTCCATGATTGAACAGGACTGGCTCTTGGTGAACATGGATCTGGTTGAGATGCCTTGAATCTATGAACTTTTTATATCCGCCCCTCAATCTAGTCGTGCTATGCAGATCTTGCTGCTCGGTCAGCGAGCCGGGGGTCCAGGGGACGGCGCGCCCCTGGCCAGGGGGTTCGGGGGGTGGACTACCCCGGGGGGGTTCGGGGTAGCGCCCCGAAGCTTCACGGTATACACCAGGTTCTGTATTGGATTTGACACTTAGAAAATGAGCTTCGCATTTTATCAATGAAACGCGAGGGTCACATTTGGCACTTGAAACGCGAGGTCCGCATTTTGGTTTGGCAACATGAGGGTCACGTTCTTTAGTGTCGACGCGAAGGTCGTGTTTTGACTGGGAAATGCGAAGCTGAAGTTCGCTTTCAACGTAGACTTTAGGTCCGCGTTTTGGCTGTAAAACACGCCATTGAGGGCCATGTTCAATCTGGTCCTCGTGAAGCTCCTGTTTGGGCTCATAAACATGAGGCTTGCGTTCTAAAGTCAAAACGCGAAGCTCAGGGTCGCGTTTAGGCTCACAAACGCGAAGCTCGCGTTGGTTGGAGGATCGACTTTCTCGGAGTTGTGCCCATTGCTGAGACCTCCTTCTTCGACAAGCAGCGTTCTTCTTGGCCTGTTTTAAGGCTTTTGCAACGATGTCATTGGCGTTGACGGAGTTGGTCTCCGCGATGGGTTTTTTGTGACCCGATACTCGTCGCTTTGGCGCGGGTTTGGATAAAGCTGAGTCCACTCCATCGGAGGAGGGGCTGTCCGAGCAATCTTGGCTAAATGAGAGGGCTTCCTTCGGCATAGGAGTAACAATTAGAGCTTTAGTCTCCTTGAAGACTTTGCGGATCTTGCACATAGCCTTGGGGTTAAGGGATCCAAAGGAGAGTAACTCCTCATACTTGGCTTGATCAAACTCGATAATCAGAGTTTCAACGGTCGTTCCAGTGAGGTTAACGTCAGATTGCGCCACCACTACTTCGTCAGAGAAGCTTGTCCCCAGTGGAGTCGCCATTTTTTATTTGGAGGAAAATTTGTAATAAGAAAAATAATGAAAGAATCGTATTTGATTTATTCTCTCTAACTGCTTAGAAAAAGAATGATTACAACCTTCTCAATCTCGATTAAAATTGGATTTCCTGATTACACAAGAGAGGAGAATGATCTGGATTCTCCCATTTGTTTAATTCTGGGTTCTTCACGGTGGCGGTGGAGTGCCTCCCTCGAATGCTCGCGTCGAGTTTGCTCTCCGTTGACGATCCGAACGTCTTGATTCACTGGAACGGTATCTCCTCCTCATGATTTGACGCTGTAGAGAACTTGTGTGGCAAGTTTGAAACTCTGAACGAGTTTAAACTCTTGAAAAAGAGTTGATTTAACCGAAAATTAGTTTGTAAGCCAAGGACGAGCTCCTCGTTGCTAAAGTTGAAGATGATCTCCGTTGGAGAATGATGCCGATCTCCAAAGCTCCTTTTTGCTCCAAGAAATTCCAAAAGACCGAACCCCTGAACTGAATTGATTTTTAATTATTTATAGAGGATTAATGGGGTGTAACCGTCCCGTAAATCACTCCTAAGTGGGGTGTAACTGCCCTCCAATTATGAAAAACAGTTTTGAAACTGTTCAAGGATTTAAAGGGTGTAATCCCCCCTAAAATCTCTCCAAAATAGGGTGTAATGATAATCACATTTTATTACAATTTTATATCCTCATTATCTATTTTATATGAATAAATATACCATTAATAATTGTTGTTAGATTAGTTTGCACATAAATGAATGGAAATATAAATAAATATTATTAAATGTAAAAACCCCTCAAAATCTCTCTTCTCTATTTTTGTAGCATTTTATAAGCACATTGAAGCAAAAAGCCAATAGAACCGGACTGCTGGACTTGGTTGTAGAGGCTTGGAATTTCAAAATCAAACGTGGACTTGGATGCAAATAGTTGAAATGAAGTGGGCTTTTATGCAAAGATTACAAAACCGGACCTGGACTTGAATGCTTCATGGCTGCAGTTAGACTTTTGAATAATTGAAGCTTGAAGGCCCAAGGTTGGATTTTTGAATAAATGAAGCTTGAAGGCCCAAAGATGACTCAAAGACCGGACTTGTTTGGAAGTTATGGGCCGGATTTTCATTTTTTTTTCAAAATCAAATGAAATAGATGGAGACCGGACTTCATCAATGCACCGGACCCTCTTAAGCGTTGCTGCAGATTTTAATCAAATCATTGTGGGCCGGACTGTGCAGAGTTGATCAAAGGCCGGACTTGCTTTGGATTTGTCTCAAATAAATCAACGTGGACCGAATATAATGGTGTGGGCTGCAGATTTAATTTGGAAAATCAAAACTTAATGGACATTAGACTTGCTTGGAAAATCAAATGAAGATTGGGCTAGAGAAGAACAAAAAGCAAATTCAAAGGTGGAGATTGTTGCTTGGGGCTCAAGACAAATCCAATGGCTCATATTCATTGATGATTACTATAAATAGGGGTAGAGAGTGAGGGGTTAAGGGTGTGAAAAATTTTGTAACTCCTTTTAGAGAGGAGGGCTACTCTTAATTAAGAAGGCCTTCCAAAAATTATAACTTTAGTTGCAATTAATAAAAATAATTTTTCTCCTCTTTAATTTTGTTCTTTCTCCTCTTTGTTAAATGATGAGGATGGAGATGAAGAGCAATTTGAAGGTTTGCATTTCTTTTCTCTTTTATTTCTTTTAGTAATTTCTTTATTATTACTTATTAGTTAGATTTAAATTCATGCTTGTAGTGTAGATTTATTTTCTTGTCTTTTTATTTCTTTTTGCACTTTAATTTTTAGAATAGATTTATTTTCTTACATTTAATTTTTGTAATATATTTTGTAGTTTAGATTTTTATTTTCTTTGTAGTTAGATTTATTTCTTGTTCATAGTTTAGATTTTTTTTTCTTTTTATTTTTTTGTAATTAGTTCTTTTTCTTGTTTTTATGTGAATTTAATTCTTGTAGGAAGTTTAGAATTATATGAAACTAGTCTAATTTCCTTTATATTGTATGAATTATTCTCTTGCACTTCAAATGTTCATGTTTAGGATAATCAACTAGAGAACTAATCGGTAGAAGAAGAATTTGATAATCTATGCTTATCTTAAATGGTTTGATAGGTTATGCTTATGAATTCTAGGATTATTATCATGTTGTTGTTCTTATCATGAATAATAATTTTGACTTAGATGATAATTTGATAGGTTACACTTTCCTTAAATGGTTTGATAATCTATGCTTAATAAATTTAAGTTGAAATATGATAAAAAGAGAATAGTTTATATTTTGTAATTGAAATTGGTTAGTGGATTATATTCTAGATTTCTTACCTCTTTTAAATCCTCCATCTTTACTTTCTTAAATTTTCTTTTCATTCTTGGTTTTATTTCTTGATTTTATTCATTCATCTTTCTTGCCTTGATTTTATTTATTCTTTAATTCTTCATTCTCTCCTCTAAAATTCAATTTATTATCTCTTGCACATAAATCAAAATAACCACTCATCACAATCACACTTATTCTTTATTTCTAATTGTCATGCACAAAATATAAGAACCAAGTCTAATAATCTCTTAAAATCACCTTCCTCGTGGGATCGATATCTTTTTATACTATAACTTGATAAATTGTGCACTTAAAATTTTGGTACATAATTATGCCGCATCAAGTAACCAACTCCATTAAGTGGAAACACGGTTTAAAAACCGTTCAGGTTCTTGTTTAAACCAGCCAAACGCAAAAAACGCGGGTCTGACCCCCGTGTTTTGATGTTGCAACGCGGGTTCGACACCTGCGTTTTAATGTTGCAACGTAGGTTCGACCCCTACGTTTTGATGTTGTAACGCGGGTTTGACCCCTGTGTTTTGCTGTTGCAATGTGGGTTCGACCCCTGCGTTTTTTTGCTGACACAACCACGAGATATGCACTTTGAATCTGGGACGCATAGGTGAGCTCTGCGTCTGGATTTGAAGAGACCGTCAATTTGTAGTCTTCGTCTTGGCTCCTTAAAAATATGAGAGTCATCAGATTGTAACTCCCGATGTTGATTGTGAAGGCTGTTGATTAGAGCTTTCATTAGTTATCGTGAAGGTCGTCAGATTGTAACATTCAGCGATCTACGTGAAAGTCTTCAAATTATAGCCTTCTGGAAGTCGTCAGATTATAACTTCCATCATCGGTATTTGATGGGGAATCAGCTATCTATTGTGATTTTTAGACAGCCTACACTTTGTCACGTTCCAAAAAAATTAGTATTACATCAATAAAATGTATAATTGTAATAATGTCAAGCAAACTCACTGCGTATAAGAAACACAATCGTAATTGGTTGATTATTTTCCATCATATTTGTAGAAGGAAAAAAAAAAGAATACATGCACTTTTTTTATGTGGCATGTTATTCTGCACAGATGTAGGAAACTTAGGTTAATTTTGCAATATTTCGACAGAACTCAAACTCAAGAAAAACGACTACAGATTAGGGGGGGGGGGGGGGGTATATTTTGATAACTTAAGTTCCCCTCAAACCCGAAGTTCGCTATAATTTGTTTATGACGAGTTCTTAGCAACAAAAAAAATGTTTGTTTCCCCTCAAACTTGATGTTTACTATAGTATCTGTTGGGGGTTCGAAACAATCAATCGAACTCCTACCCTTCCGGACCTTGTGTTGAAAGTAGGACAGTAGGAATAATACCACAAATAAAGATCTAACCTTGCAAAATAGTAAAGGAGACAGACACACAGATTTAACGAGGTTCGGCAACGTGCCTACGTCCTCGGGAGCCACACCATACAATCTCTTTATTATTTGAAGAAGAATTACAAGCTCTCAAACTAGGATTTAATCTCTCTGAGATTCTCTCTCTTTCTGCAGTCAAAAAGCTCTCTTTTTTCGTGTTGTTTTAACCCTAAAAGCGTTTAAGGTATATATAGAGTCCTGGGAAAAACATAATCCAAAACAGTTTAGGAAACTGTTTGACTACGTTGCGGTCGACCGCGTAGGTCTCGCAGTCGACCGCGACGGTCGACCATGCCAAACGATAGAAACTCCCAGATTTCCAGAGAGTTGAGTGGTCGAACGTGACGGTCGACCGAACCAAAAAACCCTAGACCAAAAATCCTACAGGGTTGGCGCGGTCGACCGCCTTCAGCTTCAACTCCTCCCAACTCTTGTGCATGTTCGCGGTCGACCGCCGCGGTCGACCATGGATCCGTCTGCTTGTTTTCTTATCGTTTTGATTCCAGCTCTTGTCTCGACTTTGGGTCTATACCTTAGACTAACAATCTCCCACTTGGAGACCAAAGTGCATGTAGTGAGTTCACCCGAACTCTCCCCTTCTTCGCATGTACCTTCTCCCCCCGGAATTTTTTTTCTTCAATCAACAATATCCCGGCAATCGTGCCGATCCTCATAGTGTGGCTCCGCCTTCATCTTCTACTCGTGAAGATCAATTGAAGTTACGCACAACTCCAGTTTTTTAATGGTGACTACCTTCGTCAACATGTCCGCCGTATTTTGACTCTCCAAAATCTTCATTAAATGCAACTTTCTGTCTTCAACTAGCGAGCGTATAAAATGGTATTTGACGTCGATGTGCTTCGTTCTGGCATGATATACTGGATTCTTGGCAAGATGTATAGCACTCTGGCTATCACAATAAAGAACTCCTCTCCCTTGCTTCAGATCCAACTCTTCCAAGCACCCGTTCAACCAGATCATCTCCTTGCTTGCTTCAGTCACCGCGACATACTCAGCCTCGATTGTAGAGAAAGTCACAATCTTCTATAGATGTGAGACCCAGTTCACTGCTGTCGACGCTAAGGTATATACATACCCCGTGGTGCTTCGCCTCATATTATGATCACTGGCGAAGTCCGCATCCACATATCCCTGCAGTACCAACTCTTTCCTCCTGAAACATAATGGCTTGTTCGTTGTCCCTCTCAAGTACCGCATTATCTACTTCACGGCTTCCCAATATTGCTTCCCTGGATTGCTTGCAAATCTTCTCACAACTCCCACTGCATGGGCGATGTCTGGTCTCGTGCAAACCATCGCGTACATGAGACTCCTAATGGCTGAAGAATATAACACCCTGCTCATATGCTCTCTATCTGTATTTGTCTTAGGCGATTGCTCCTTAGATAGCTTGAACTGACCTCCAAGAGGTGTGCTAATAACTTTAGCATTCTGCATGTTGAACCTCTGAAGTACCTTCTCAATGTATTCAGCTTGGCTCAATCTTAATGTCCCTTCAGCTTCATCCCTACTGATCGCATCCTTAGAATCTGCTTCGCTACACACAGATCCTTCATTGGAAATTCCTTTGCTAGCTGCTTCTTTAAACTTTTGAAATAACAACAATGGTCTGAATTACATCTTCTGTAGCCATTGTTTTGCATGAAGTTATCAAACTTCTTATACCACTGTCTCAGAGCCTGTTTCAAACCATATAAGCTCTTCTTGAGCTTGCACACCATCTCTTCCTTTCCTTCTTCAATAAAGCCAACATGCTACATCATATAGATTTCTTCATCCAAGTCACCATGATGAAAGGCAGTCTTGACATCTAACTGCTCAAGAAAGACGTCTTTTGCAGCCACCAAACTCAACACCACTCTGATGGTTGTGAGTTTCACAACAGGGAAAAATATCTCCGTGTAGTCCACTCCTTCCTGCTGTTGAAACTCCTTTACTACTAATCTGGCCTTGAATCTCTTGCTTCCATCACTCTCTTGCTTGACCCGGTAGACCCATTTGTTATGTAAGACCTTCTTCTGTGCAGGTAGCTGGGCTAACTCCCAGGTCTTATTAGTGAGTAGAGAATCCATCTCCTCTTGCATCGTATGCTCCCACTGCTGAGATTCACTCACTTGCATTGCCTCTTCATAGCTTTCCGGCTCACCTCTATCTGTCAATAATAAGTAGTCAAGAGATGAAAGATATTTAGGATTTGGTTTGGGTACCCTAGATGACCTCCTAAGCTCCACACCCTGGGTAGTTTCTTCTGCATCTGGAGCCTCTTCCGTTCTGTGGTCAGAACAAACATCATCTCCCCTGTCTGGAAGTTCCTCTATATCCATGTATTCAGATCCATCTGTATCTAAAATGCTACTCCCACTGCTTTGGCTATCCTTGGTATCTTCCTTGTTCTTGTACATCACATCCTCATTGAATATCACGTCCCTGCTTCTGATGATCTTCTTGTTCTTCTCATCGCAGAGGCGGTACCCAAACTCATCAATGCCGTATCCAATGAATGTGCACTTCTGTGACATAGCTTCTAGCTTGTCCCTGACATGGTCACTGATATGAACATAAGCCACATAACCAAATACCCGCACGTGTGAGAGATTTATCTTCTTGCCACTCCAAACCTCCTCTGGAATCCCAAAATCTAATGGAACTGATGGCCCGTGATTAATAAGGTAGGTTGCTGTATGTACTGCATCCGCTCAAAATGTTTTAGGCAGACCTGCATGTAACCGCATGCTCCTGACACGCTCTGTCAAGGTCCTGTTCATCCTCTCTGCAATGTCGTTCTGCTACGGTGTCCCTGGAGTAGTCCTCTCTAACCGAATGCTATTCGTAGCATAGAACCTCTTGAACTCCTCCAGCTCATATTCTCCATCATTATCTGATCTCAGACACTTCACCTTCAGATCTGTCTTATTCTACACCATGGCCTTCCACTTCTTGAAGATTCCAAACACCTCTGACTTGTGCTTCATGAAGTAGATCCACACCTTTCTCGAGTGATCGTCGATGAAGGTGACATAATATCTCGAATCGTCAAAAGAAGACACACTAGCTGGACCCCATACATCTGTATGAATCAACTCTAGCTTCTGAGCCTTAGGTGACCTTCCACCCTTCTGAAAACTAACCCTCTTCTGCTTTCCAAAGATGCAGTCTTCACAAACCCCGACTTCCACGGCGTCGATCCCGATTAGATTTCCTTATGAATGCAAAATCTTCATCCCCTTTTCGCTCATGTGCCCTAGCCTGTTGTGCCACAGATCTGTACTCTCTTTGCCAGCTGCAATTGCGAGGGTGTCACTCGCATGTAAGGTGAGGTAGAGAATTCCTAGTTTGTTGTCTCGAGCAACTATCATCGTACCGTTGGAGATCCTCCATGAATCCCCAGTGAATGTCGAAACATAGCCTTCTGCTCCAAGCTATCCTACCGAAACAAGATTGCTCTTCAGCTTCGGCACGTGTCTCACATTCTTCAAAGTCCACTTAGAGCCTTTCATCTGAATCTGCACTTCACCCTTTCTAACAATATTACATGGCTCATTATTCCCTAGATATACTTTTCCAAAGTCCCCTGCTATATAATTCTGAAATAGCTTCTTGTTAGCAGTGGCGTGGAAAGAGGCTCCTGAATCGATGATCCAAGAATCTGAATCACTGTCCATTGCAAGAATCAAGGCATCCTGCACGATATGAGCCTCCTGCTCACCCGTATTCTTCTTTGGACTTTTACAGACTGAAGACATATGGCCCTCCTGGCCGTAGTTCCAACACTTTCCTTTGATAGGCCTAACATTCGAGTTTGACATCTTCTTTACTGATTTTGATCGATTCATGTTCTGGTTTCCTTTCTTCTGGCTTCTGCCTCTCTCCTCAAAACTTAGAGCTGAACCTGAACCTTCTAATTCGGAAGATTTTCTTCTAACCTCCTCGGATAGAATAATGCTAACCACCTCACTCAGCTTCAACTTCTCCTTCCCCGCCGAATTGCTGATTGCCGTCACACAACCTGCCTAACTATCTGACAACTACGATATTAACAATAGGGCCTGTACTTCATCATCAAACGTGATGTCTATGGAGATAAGCTGATCAACAATCATGTTGAACTCGCTGAGATGCATCGTGAAGGACCGTCCTTCTTCCATCTTGAGGTTGAAAAGAGTTTTGACTAGATGAACCTTTGTTTGCTGCCGACGGTTGCTCGTACATCTTCGCGAGCGCTTCCATAAGCCCCACCATCGTCTTCTCCTTCAGAATATTGTGGGCTACTGATTTGGCGAGCGACAACCGGATTTGCCCTAGAGCCTTCCTATCCAGTATCTCCCAATCACCATCTGACTCCTCCTTCTTCTTTCCCTTTTCCTTACCCATCAACGGACGATACAAGTCCTTCTGGTACAGATAGTCCTCCATCTGTGACTTCCAGTAGGCGAAGTCTGAACCGTCAAACTTCTCGATCTTTGATTTGTTTTCCTCTGCCATGGCTTTCACACAAATTGCTGAACGAAGCTCTGATACCAGTTGTTAGGGGTTCGAAACAATCAATCTAACCCTTACCCTTTCGGACCTTGTGTTGAAAGTAGGAAAGTAGGAATAATATCACAAATAAAGATCTAACCTTGCAAAATAGTAAAAGAGATGAACACACAGATTTAACGAGGTTCGGCAATGTGCCTACGTCCTCGGGAGCCACACCACACAATCTCTTTATTAATTGAAGAAGAATTACAAGCTCTCAAACTAGGGTTTAATCTCTTTGAGATTCTCTCTCTTTTTGCAGTCAAAAAGCTCTCTTTTTTCGTGTTGTTTTAACCCTAAAAACGTTTAAGGTATATATAGAGTCCTGGGGAAAACAGAATCCAAAACAGTTTAGGAAACTGTTTGACTGCGTCGCGGTCAACCGCGCAGGTCTCGCGGTCGACCGCGGCGGTCGACCGTGCCAAACGACAGAAATTCCCAGATTTCCAGAGAGTTGAGCGGTCGACCGCGGTGGTCGACCGAACCAAAAAACCCGAGACCAAAAATCCTACAGGGCTGGCGCGGTCGACCGCCTTCAGCTTCAGCTCCTCCCAACTCTTGTGCACGTTCGTGGTCGACCGCCGCGGTCGACCGTGAACCTGTCTGCTTGTTTTCTTGTCATTTTGATTTTAGCTCTTGTCTCGACTTTGGGTCTACACCTTAGACTAACAGTATCACAATAGTAAAATCTTACATGGCATAATCTTGTCCATCGAATTCGGAATGTACAACACCTATTGGAGGAATTGGACACTCTCCAAGTACCCCTTATTGGAAAGGATCTAAATGAATTCGGATCCAAATTTGCAGCTTGGATGCTCTTTTAGATTCATGATTGAGTTGAATTCTGACAATCAAAGGGTAAAGGTGGATTTTTTCCACTCTTTCTATGGCAACAAAGTAATTTATATGAAAATGATGAGCATCAAACTCTAACATCAAAGATAATTGAGAAGGTAAAATCTATTTTGAGCAGAACCTTTGAAGATGTAGTTGAAAACTTGCAAAACTTTCCCCTTAGGAGAATTTTTTTAAAATAGGCTGGTTTTGAAAAATATTTAACAAAAATGATCGTTTTGCTAAATATTTAGCAAAACCGACATCTTTTTTGCCAGCTCACCAAAGCTGACAAAAAAGAAGTCAGTTTTGCTAAATTTTATTTTTGAAACACATGGTGTGTATTTAGTGGCTGCTAATCAACCACTAAACTAAACACAGAAAACCACGGGATAAGGAGTCCCATAGTTTTCTGATCAGTTCAATCTAAAGTAGCAAAGAAAAAGAAAAATGATCTACCTTAAAACATCTTTCTTGGGCAACGTGACCACGTGAATGGAATACACGGGCCCGCAAATTAGGCCCATATCTTTTATTAACCGAGCCCGTTATTAGCAATCTTGCGGGGCAAGGAGACATCTCTGACAAAATCAACGCACGTGCGGGCCCCACGAACAATTCTTTTAACAGAACAAGACATGCCCCCCTTGGCCCCACATTAGTAAACTCATCCCGAGGCCGACTCCCTCATCATCCACTCCCCTTACTCTATCTCAACTCCCTTCAATGGCAACGAGCTAAACCCTAACCTCTTCAATTTCTAGGGTTTCTCACTCCCAATTTTCAATGTAGAAGGTTCTACCACTCCCAACTCCCTTCAATGCAACGAGCATTCCAAGGTAGCACAGGACAAACATTCTCCTTATTGTAGATACCCTAATCTTTACATTGATAGGGCTGGGCAGGAGACCTAGATGAGCGTCAGTCTACCACGAGATATTGGTTTAGACTAAGGGGAGGGGCGAAGCTAGCATGTGGAGTCTAGCTACTACTACACAAGTCTCGCACACCACTCCACAGCTCTGGACTTTCTTCAAGCTTCATCAGCTGCAAGACAATCTAAATCAACAGCTGCTACGAGATTGAATCAGCTTCAGGCTTTCAAGCAAAATAAGTCACTACTTCCGATCACTTTGTGGAATTGTTCAGAAAACCCATGGGAGTAGTAGTCCCGTGAGTTTTTCATATTTGGTTTAGCAGCCGATTAGCGACAACCAAATACACGGGACTACTAATCCCGTGTGTTTCGAAAATAGAATTCAGCAAAACCGACCTCTTTTTGGCCAGCTTTAGTGAGCTGGCCAAAGAGGTCTATTTTGCTAAATATTTAGCAAAACGGTCGATTTTGCTAAATATTTATCAAAATTGGCCTATTTTAAAAAATTCTTCTTCCCTTACTCTGTCGTCAGTTCTTGAGCTCTTGAAGTTTCTCATCTGAAAAATAAGCGTAACTCGACTCCTGCTATCACATGGACCAAAATATAACTCTAAGTTGTATTTGGACCCTAGAGAAAGTTTATTGTCATTCTGAAGAGAAAAAAAATTGTTCGCACAATAAATTAATTAGGCAACAGATTAAAAATTCAAATGTATTGATACATCAACACTGAGGATAAGGAAAATAATGAAGGCATGTCTCAAGAGGTTATTCTATTAGCTTTTTTTCATTATATTGTTAGTGTTAAAAGAATGGGTCTGGATTACTTGGAATTCTCAAATATTTCCATATTTTCCTTCCTCCGAAAAAAAATCATATATTTTTTACCTTGATAAATTGATGATCATGATCATGATTTTTTGCACCCCCCCTTCCTCCATACCCCATTACAATTAAGTTGGGGCTAGCAAAAGAACCCCCGGCTCAAAGGACATCTTAAAATTGGAGATTCCATCCAAAAAAATTTAAAGCCTTTTGACACTCTTAACTGTTTTCAGCCATTTCCTCTCCTTTATATACAAGCATCCACCTATAAAGCCTTGTCTTCTTCTTCCTTGATGGTTTACCTTTGATTATATTCCATCTCAACCAATCATTAATGCCTTTCTCATCTCGCAAGAATGAAAGTGGTGGTTGAAAAGATTCTCTCTCGAGCTTCGCTTGGACCTTAACATCTCCTAATCTCATTTACATGTATATTTATAAACTCTACTTTTTAATTTAAAAAACTTTACGTCCAGCCACATGCCATGCTTAATACTTCATATCTCCAGCTAGCCTACTTTCCATCTTTTTTTTCTTAATTTTATACTGGGATTCGGTGGGTCCAATTATTAACGTGAGGTTTATACAATTTCTCCCTTTTCAATTGTTTACAAATTTGGTCATGTCTTAGCTTCTAAGCATAGCTTGAACATCACATTTTAATAGTAACCTTGAAGTCCACGCAAGAAAGACTTTTCAAGTGTAATGCATCAATTGGGTGAGTGAGTATTTTGAGGTGCAAATTTCATGGCATTCTGATGCATATCTCCCGATAAATATCTTTTCCCATCACAGATTTCTCACTTGCACTTCTTACTTCCTATTGCCTTCTTCTGTATTTGAAACACCATAAAACTCTAAACTTAAATTCCTCCAAAGATAACGGAAAACGTATCGATGACAATGCAGAAATGCATATGAATACTTGCACCTGCATGTTTAAGGTGGTAGTCTAAGTGTAGACCCAAAGCTGAAGCCAAAGCTGGAATCAAGAAGATGAAGCAAAACGAAGGAAACAGGAGAACTACAGTACGCTCGACCGCGGTGCTCTCGGCAGTCGACCGCGAACGTGCACAAAAACAAAAAAAGTTTCTGGACTTTTTCCGGTCGACCGCGGCGGTTGGTGCAGTCAACCGCGCCTAGACCCTGGAGTTGAGTTGGTCTCTGGACTTTTTACGGTCGACCGCGACTGGTGCTGGCAGTTTCCTAATCTGTTTTCAATTCTGTTTGAGCTGAGATTCATATATATACCTATATGTTTATAGGGCTAAAAAGTGACGTGAATAACCATCAGAAGAAAAGAAAAGAGAGAGAATCTCAGAGAGATTAATCCCTTGTTTGAGTGCTTGTATTCCTTCTTCAATTAATCAAAGAGATTGTGTAGTGTGGCTCCCAAGGATGTAGGCACGTTGCCGAACCTCGTTAAATTCGAGTGTTCCCTCTTGTTCTTATTTCTGCAAGTTTTGTCTTTGATTTGTGGTAAATTTATTTCTTGCTCAACTTTCTAACAAGGTCCGAAAGGGCAAGGGTTCGATTTGATTGTTTCGAATCCCCAACAACTGGTATCAGACATTCGTTCAGAAATTTGTGAGAAAGCCATGGCAGAGGAAATCAAATCTAAGATCGAGAAGTTTGACGGTTCAGACTTTGACTACTGAAAACCACAGATGGAGGACTATCTGTACCAGAAGGACTTGCATAGCCCGTTGATGGGCAAGGATAAGGGACAGAAGAAAGAGGAGTCAGACGATGATTGAGAGATACTGGAGAGGAAGGCTCTAGGGCAAATCTGGTTGTCGCTCGTCAAGACAGTAGCCCACAATATCTTGAAGGAGAAGACAATGGTAGGGCTTATGGAAGTGCTCACGAAGATGTACGAGCAACTGTCTGTAGCAAATAAGGTACATATGGTAAAAACTCTTTTCAACCTCAAGATGGCAGAGGGACGGTCCTTCATGATGCACCTCAGCGAGTTCAACATGATTGTTGATTAGCTTATCTCCGTAGATATCACGTTTGATGACGAAGTACATGCCCTTTTATTACTATCGCAGTTGTTGGATAGTTGTGCAGGTTGTGTGACGGCAATCAGCAAATCGACGGGGAAGGAAAAGTTAAAGTTGAGTGAGGTGGTGAGTATGATTCTATCCGAGGAGGTTAGAAGAAAAGCGTCTGAATTAAAAGGTTTATGTTCAGCCCTAAACTTTGAGCAGAAAGGCACAAGCCAGAAAAAAGGAAACCAGAACAGAAATCGGCCGAAGTCAGTGAAGAAGAGGTCGAACTCGAAGGTTAGGCCTATCAAAGAAAAGTGTTGGAAATATGTCTTCAGTCTACAAGAGTCAAAAGAAGAATACGGGTGAGCAAGAGGCTCATATCATGCAGGATGCTTTGATCTTTGCTGTTGACAGCGATTCGGATTCTGGGTCATCGACTCAAGATCCTCTTTCTACGCCACTGCTAATAAGATGCTTCTTCCAAATTATGTAGCAGGTGACTTTAGAAAAGTGTATTTGGGGGACAATGAGTCCTGTAATATTGTTGGAAAGGGCGATGTGCAAATTCAGATGAATGACTCTAAGTGGAACTTGAAGAACGTAAGACACGTACTGAAGCTGAAGAGAAATCTTGTTTTGATGGGATAGCTTAGAACAGAAAGCTATGTTTCAACATTCACAGGGGATTCATGAAGAATCTCTAACGGTACGATGATAGTTGCCCGAGGTAACAAATTAGGGACTCTCTACCTCACCTCACATTCGAATCACACCCTCGAAATTATAGTTGGAAAAGAGAGTACAGATCTGTGGCACAACAGGCTAGAGCACATAAGTGAGAAGGGGATGAAGATCTTACATTCACAGGAAAAACTAACCGGGATCGACTACGTGGAAGTTAGGGTTTGTGAAGACTGCATCTTTGGGAAGCAGAAGAGGGTTAGTTTTCAGAATGGTGGAAGGTCACCTAAGGCTCAGAAGCTAGCGTTGATTTATACAGATGTATGGAGTCCAACCAGTGTGTCTTTTTTTGACGGTTCAAGATACTATGTCACCTTTATCGACAATCACTCGAGAAAGTTGTGGGTTTACTTCATGGAGAACAAGTCAGAGGTATTCGGAGTCTTCAAGAAGTAGAAGACCATGGTGGAGAACGAGATAGATCAGAAAATGGTGGAGAATACGAGCCGGAGGAGTTCAAGAGGTTCTGTACTACAAATGGTATTCGCTTAGAGAGGACTACTCCAAGGACGCCACAGCAGAACGTTATTACGGAGAGGATGAACAGTACCTTGACGGAGCGTGCCAGGAGCATGCGATTACATGCAGGTCTGCCTAAGATATTTTGGGCAGATGCGGTGCATACGGAGACTTACCTTATTAATCATGGGCCATCAGTTTCATTAGATTTTGGGATTCCAGAGGAGGTTTGGAGTGGAAAGAAGATAAAACTCTCACACTTGCAAGTATTTGGTTTGCGTGGCTTATGTTCATATCAGTGACCATATCAGAGACAAGCTAGAGGCTAAGTCATAGAAGTACACATTCATTGGATACGACATTGATGAGTTTGGATATCGTCTTTGGGATGAGAAGAACAGGAAGATCATCAGGAGCCGAGCCGTCATATTCAATGAGGAGGTAATGTACAAGGATAGGAAAAATTCTACGGATAACCAAAGCAGTGAGAGCAACACTTTGAATACAGGTGGATCTGAGTACATGGATTTAGAGGAACTTCCAGATAGGGGTGATGATGTTTGTTCTGACCGAAGAACGGAGGAGGTTCCAGGTGCAGAAGCAACAACCCAGGGCATGGAGCTTAGGAGGTTATCCAGGATACCCAAATCGAATCCTAGATATCTTTCATCTCTTGATTACTTATTATTGACAGATAGTGGTGAACTAGATTACTATGAGGAGTCAATGCAAGTGAGTGAATCTTAGAAGTGGGAGCATGCTATGTAGGAGGAGATAGATTCTATACTCACTAAAGAGACATGAGAATTAGCCCAACTACCTGCACAGAAAAAGACCTTGCATAATAAATGGGTCTACCGGGTCAAGCAAGAGAGTGATGGAAGCAAGAGGTTTAAGGTCAGATTAGTTATAAAGGGGTTCCAACAGCGGGAAGGAGTGGACTACACAGAGATATTTTTCCTGTTGTAAAGCTCACAACCATTAGGATGGTGTTGAGCTTATTAGCTACAGAAGACATCTTCCTTGAACAGTTAGATGTGAAGACTACCTTTCTTTATGATGATTTGGATGAAGAAATCTACATGAAGTAACATGTTAGCTTCATTGAACAAGGAAATGAAGAGATGGTGTGCAAGCTCAAGAAGAGCTTATATAGTTTGAAACAGGCTTCGAGATAGTGGTACAAGAACTTTGATAACTTCATGCAAAATAATGGCTATAGAAGATGCAATTCAGATCATCGCTGCTATTTCAAGAGGTTCGAGTCTAGTTTTATTATATTGTTATTATATGTTAATGACATGTTAGTAGCAGGACCGTGTTTAGAGGAGATAAATAGTTTAAATAAACAGCTGGTAAAGGAGTTTGCAATGAAGGATCTGGGTGCAGCAAAACAGATTCTAGGGATGCGAATCAGTAGGGATGAAGCTGAAGGAACGTTGAGGTTGAGCCAAGCTGAATATATCGAGAAGGTACTTTAGAGGTTTAATATGCAGAATGCTAAGGTTGTTAGCACACCCCTTGGAAGCCAGTTCAAGTTATCTGAGGAGCAATCGCCTAAGACAGATGCAGAGAGAAAGCATATGAGCAGGGTGCCATATTCTTCGGCTATTAGGAGTCTCATGTATGCGATGGTTTGCACGAGGCCGGATATTGCCCATGCAGTAAGATTTGTGAGCAGATTTGCAAGCAATCCAGAAAAGTAACATTGGGAGGCCGTGAAGTGGATATTATGGTACTTAAAAGGGACAACAAACAAGCCACTATGTTTCAGGAGGAAGGAGCTGGTGCTACAGGGATACGTGGATGCGGACTTCGTCGGTGATCATGATACGAGGCGAAGCATCACGGGGTATGTTTATACCTTAGCGTTGATAGTAGTGAGCTGGGTCTCACGTCTATAGAAAATTGTGACTTTATCTACAATCGAGGCTTAGTATGTCGCGGTGACTGAAGCAAGCAAGGAAATGATCTGGTTGAACGAGTGCTTGGAAGAGTTGGATTTGAAGCAAGGGAGAGGAGTTCTTTATTGTGATAGCCAGAGCACTATACATCTTGCAAAGAATCTAGTTTATCATGTCAGAACGAATCACATCGACGTACGATACCATTTCATACGCTCACTGATTGAAGACGTAAAGTAACACTAACTAAAAATTTTGGGGAGTCAAAATCTAGCGGACATGTTGACGAAGATAGTCACCATTGAGAAACTGAAGTTGTGCGCAACTTCAGTTGGCCTTCACGAGTAGAAGATGAAGGCGGAGGCACACTAGGAGGATCGGCGAGATAGCTGGGATGTTGATGATTGAAGAAAAGATTTTTCGGGGAGGAGAAGATACTTGTGAAGAAGGAGAGAGTTCGGGAGAGCTCGCTGATGGCGCTTTGGTCTCCAAGTGAGAGATTGTTAGTCTAAGTGTAGACCCAAAGCTGAAGCAGAAGATGGAATCAAGAAGATGAAGCAAAACGAAGAAAACAAGAAAACTATAGTACGGTCGATCGCGGTGCTCTCGACAGTCGATCGCGAACGTGCACAAAAATAGAAAAAGTCTCTGGACTTTTTTCGGTCGACCGTGGCGGTTTGTGCGGTCGATCGCGCCTGGATCCTGGAGTTGAGTTGGTCTCTATACTTTTCACGGTCGACCGCGACATTGTTCGGTGGTCGACCGCGAGTCGAGCTGGCAGTTTTCTAATATGTTTTGAATTCTGTTTGAGCTGGAATTCATATATATACCTATATGTTTTTAGAGCTAAAAAGGGACGTGAATAACCATAAGAAGAAAAGAAAAAAGAGAGAATCTCAGAGAGATTAATCCATTGTCTGAGTGCTTGTATTCCATCTTTAATTAATCAAAGAGATTGTGTGGTGTGACTCCCGAGGACGTAGGCACGTTGCCGAACCTCGTTAAATTCGTGTGTTCCCTCTTGTTCTTATTTCTGCAAGTTTATCTTTGATTTTGTGGTGAATTTCTTTCTTGTTCAACTTTCTAACAAGGTCTGGAAGGGGCAAGAGTTCGATTTGATTGTTTCGAATCCCCAACATAAGGTGCTGATATCTAAGACTAATCCTAAACTAAATAATCATCCGCCTCATCCCCACCACAAAACCTTCTGTCTACATATACCTCCAAGCATATAGTATTTTCTAATTTTGTTGGGAAATATATTACAGCTTTCTAATTCGTAACTATGTTATTGGTTCGTCCGGTAGAATCCAAATGCTATGATAAACTTCTGCAGTAAAATAATTTAAACAGCATTCTGGTTATCCTTTCCTTTGTTGTAAAAGATCACACTGTGCAGGTAGTTATCACTAGTCCATTGTTGCTGCATAAAGCATTTGATACCTGAATGCATACTGCAAGTCTGCACGAGCCTACTCGAGATCTCTCCCAGTCTTTCCCTCCCCTTGCCCGCATTATATTGTGTAGAGAACTAACTGGGTGCTTTTCCAAAATTCTGAAGAACATGAATTTGCATGCCAATTGTCCATGTGATCACCCTGCATGAGTGCTTTCTGTGGTCGTGCCTCAAGCGTGCTAGTCTCTATATAAGATTCTAAAGCAAATATTCTAAATCAAATAAAGTAAGAGCAACTTTAGCCATAACAATATCTACATCCCTCTCTCTTATCTGTCATGTGAATGTGATTTCAAGATCAGAATCTTTGTAGGGATGATGGATCACCAGGCATAAAGAGCGATGGAGAGGACTCCCCTGCAACGATTAGTCGCATCTCAATCCACCGCCAATGATAACAACAGCTGAGTCAGAACTAACTAGGCATGGCGCCATTTGGGAAAGGCTGAGTGTTCAAAAGTCTAGGCATGGCGCCATTTCGGAAAGGAGTTGTTCGTTATACATTCTCTTAACATACACCATAAGAAAAAGGATTAATTGTGGATAGATCCCCTGTAGCATCGCTGTTTTGAACTTTCTACCCCTTTAGTTGTATTTTTATTTTTACAGATAGACTGCCTGAGCGATTTTTTTTTTACTCTTTTACCCTCAGGAAGTATGTTTGTCAAAGCAACAATTTTCTCTTTCTTTGCCGGAAAAAGAATGAAAATAATATCACTCAGGCATCTATCTACAAAAAGAAACTATAGGGATATTAAGTTCAAAACAACAATACTACAGGCGGTCTATCCGCAATTAACCCTGAGGGAAAAAAAAAATCAAAATCAACTACAACTTGCCTTTGTCAAGGCTAGAAAGGGGAAGGCTCATACGCATGGCATTGTTCTCCTGCGTAAAGGAGAGTAGAAAGTAGATTCCAAGCCTCTGGAGGAATTGCTGCATCAGTTACGACATATTGCTAACATAAAGTGGATACCTTGCTATGTTATCCCCTATATATACTGACAAACATTCTCCCTTTTCTCTCACCTCTTCCCACCAAAATTTAATTTGAAACTCCTAGCTCTTTCACAAGTTGCCTTTGCCCTACAAATTCATCTCAAACGGCCAGGATTTTGTAGTCTCAATCAGGACTCCGATCACTTTGTCAAGCATTATTACCATGTTGAGAGAAAGGGCACTAAGGGATCCCCTCGTCTTAGGAGGAGTAGTTGGAGATGTCGTGGATCCATTTATCAAGTCAGCGATTATGAGAGTCGTGTATGGTGACAAGGAAGTTACTAATGGGACCAAGCTCCGGGAGATAAATGTGGCAAATAGGCCATGTGTCACCATTGAAGGAAGGGATGCAAGCAAACTCTATACCCTTGTACGTCGAGCTAACCTTAACTAACATGAAATTCTTTTTTAGACTTGCATGAATTTTTCATGTAAAGGTTTTATAATTTTTGAACCACCAAAATACTATATACACCACAAAGTAGTGAGGAGTTTGGAAGGTCCATCAACTTACTTAAATTTAACAGGTTCACATACCTGCATTAGATCAAGTCATCTTACTGACATTTGATGCAACAAAGAACCCCCAAAACAGGATACATAAAGTGCCCCAAGTAGGTCTAGTATTGAAATTTACTGGCCAGGTGTGTAATCTAATGCCATATATCTTGTATGCCCATACATGTTTGCATACAAATGCCATGAATGATTTAAAATAAATTACAGATAAAAAATTATCTCAAGGAATAGAGGTTAGAACCAAAACGATGAGTTATACATGATTGGTATCAGTCAAAAGAAAGGTAAATTCATGTCAAAGCATCAGAAGAAAAATGAAAGCAATATACTTACTAAATTGTAAACAACATTTCGTTTAAGAATCAAAAGTGGAAATGGAGGAACCATAATTTCAACATGATATTGAAACAAATTTGCAATGGAAAAGAATATTTCCCCCCCTCTGTTTCTGTTGAGAAAGCACAATAGAAACATTACTTGCCTGACATCAGTTTCTTCTCACATAATGCATCTCCAATGGAGGAGTACCATTTTTATTCGTTGCTCCATATTATACTATATATTTATATCTTTATGGCTTTTTACGAACTTTCAGTAATCAAGTGTATCTTTATTCTTAAACAAGGTGATGGTGAATCCTGATGCACCAAACCCAACAAATCCAACCAAAAGAGAGTACTTAAACTGGTGAGTTCAGTCTATCCTTTACTGAAACTTCTATGCAGCTTTAAGTTTATTACTTCTCTAGTGAGACAATCCTTTAACAGAAAATGTAAGTAAATTTGTTACTTACTAGTCAAGTTTTGCCACCAGAAAATAGGTTAGAGATAAATAAGATCATAAAATTTGCGAGATGCATCCATCAACATTAGTAGATATATATAATTGATATATTAGAATGTCGGGATGCCATTTATAAGACACCCAGAGCAAAATTTGGCAGGCTGTGCTAACATCGCCAATGCTATTTTATTTCATGAATTTTCAGGTTGGTGACAGATATACCAGAAACCGCTGATGCAAGCCATGGTGGGTAATTTTTAAATTTCAATCTCGCCCTACATTCCTTATGTTTGCAGGAATTAAGCATGAAGCTCTTATTTTCGTTTTATGATTCATGTGGATATACTAAAATTGACTTATGAAGAAGGGATGCGGATTGAGTTTCCTTCCAATTTGTCCATATGTATATTTCCTAGACGTACTTAACTAAGCAGTAATAGGGCCATATGCAAAATGCAAGCTAAATGACATGTATCACTTATTTGTGTTACTTGCCACCCTCATTCACGACAACCTTGATGAACTTATTACACGGTATTTTTCAAGGAGAGAACATAAAATAATCTAGTGATCATCTTCCATGAGATTTTCCCATTATTTACCAAATCTTTCCCTATAAAATATCCATTATATTTAACTACGTTGGTTTCAATTTATGACTAAATAGGCATCTGTAGTAAACTCACATTGACCAATACTAGATCTCTACCTGGTGCTCAACTCATTATCCTGCCCAATTATTAAAATACCACAAAAAATCATAATTAACATATCATGGTTTGAAACATTGTCCTATTGATTACTTCACACATTATCAATTGTGAAGGGAAAACAAATTGCAAGATGTCAAAAAGAAATGCTATATTGAGTTAAAGCTGAGCTGAAGCTTGTAAATGTCTAAACCATATTATGTCAAAAGAAAGGCAATAATTAATTGGTTTCTGGCATGCTGGTTATGTTTATGACTGGCACCTTTAAATGATTTCTAGCCTCACATGCTCTATTGGAGAAGAAAAAAGATGTGCACCACTAAGTGATGAAAACTAGTAATACAATAATATAATATATATGAAAAATGACAATTCCTCCACATATGTAATAGATATTACATTAAAATACTATAACCATGCACAATTTTAGGAGAAACTGCACTTAAGAAAATATATTGGAAGAAAATTGAAGACCAAAAACCCAGCGTGTAAGAAATGTGTTGGTGAGCATAAAATTATCACCTCTCTAGAATTGGGTGCAAAAGATTGAAGGCATGGCGTTGATGCTTCACAATCAAAATAGGCTAAAATTATGAACCCTAAAAAAATTTCCATCATATATATAAAGCATATGCAAGATGGATACATGAGGAAGGGGTTACGGTCCCATCCCTCGTATATGATCTCAAACTACTTCTGTACCAACAATAGCTTTTGTGAACAACTCACGCGACCTGGAAAAAGTACTATCCACATGAATCTTTTAGGCATAGATAGTGACCGAGTAACATTTGTTGAATCTACTAGTAAGATGCAAACGGGCACAAAACTGACACTATATTTTCATTTATATGACCAGGAAATGAGATAGTCCCTTATGAGTGCCCACAAGCTCCAGCAGGGTTTCATCGTATCGTCTTTGTCTTGTTCCGGCAGGAAGTTCAACAAACTGTATGTGCACCTGGATGGCGACAAAACTTCAATACTAGAGATTTTTCAGCAATTCATGACCTTGGTCTACCTGCTGCTGCTGTATACTTCAACTGCCAGAGGACGACTGGATGTGGAGGAAGAAGGTACAACTAAAGGACACTAATAATTTTAGTTTTCTTCTCATCAAAGAAAAAAAACCAAGCACTGCAAAAATTTGAAAAATCTAAAATGTGGATAAGGCTTTTTTTTATAATGTGAATAAGACTTGTTTCCAATAGGTCTATTGAAGTAGAAGAGTTGAATCAAATTGAGATGAAGAATTAAATGTGCTTAGCAGTAAAAATTATAATAAGAACAATACAGATATTTCATGATCTGAACAAGTGACTAATACCTCAACAACTCAGTACAGAGCTAACTAATCACATCATCAGAGCACAGGCCGCTAACAGTTTCCAGGTTTTACCTACCTTTAAAATAAATTCCCTCGCGAGCCCCGCAAATACGTGTTTGCATGTCTTTTAGAAGCACTGCTTTATGTGCTCCAGCCTTACAGACAGCAGCAACAAGCAAGTATGGATTGATAAAAATCATCAAGACAAAATGTTAAATGCTTGTTGAATGTGCCTACCCCCTCCTCATAAGTGTCTAGAAAATAGCTAATTAATCAGAATCCTACCTCCCTGTCCCATTAGCTATGTGAATTTACAGCAGTGACAAATGATAGTAACAACAATGGGAATGGCAACTATAATGATAACAGTGACAATAAAATAGTAACAGCACAACAATGCAGTCAGATAATTCTACTCAAACAATTATGCAGGATTAGTTAGTTTTCTGTTTCAATGAAGATTTACATTCCCTTTGATAACATCTAGTGGTCGAAAAATGTATGGATAAAAGTATCAACCTATTTTTTTAACGTGCTTTATATACCTTTCCCGAATCTAATCTTTTGGCCCGATATAAATAATAAACTAAATTGCCTACAATGTAAATATATTAGAAAATGGGTATTGATCCATCAACTGGAGTAAGAAACTAAAATGTTATTTCACTTGATGAAAGGTTCTCAGGACTCTACTGATTGGGATATAATCTATCAAGAAGAATCAATCGCCCGGAGGTCAAATTTCCAATGCATTCCCAAGGATAGTTCAGTTCATCAAAAATTTTGGCTCTCCAGAAGAATTATCTACTGACGCAAAGGAATTATCTCTACTAGATAAATTCAAGCATTTCTTACCCCGACAACTAAAATAACTCCAGACGAGCTCACGTTTTTTCCCTCAAAATTGACCAACGCAAAGCAGATCCTTTTTCAATCTAAAACATGACACCCTTTTTTTTTTTCTTTCTTGTTACCTATATTGATTTCTGTGTGCGCAAGAGAGATTGAATTTAAAGATTCCAAATCAATAAAACACTTTCATTTCTTCCATCTTTTTTTTCCCATGGATATTTGGCTGTTTTCTGTTTCATTCATCTTTACTCTTGTGTGGACAAACAAAACCCTTGCACTATTATGTCACACATGTTCTCAGACCTCGGTTAAATTCTTACACTTGGAAGGGTTATTAGAGTTACTAGTTTTGTGGAAAATGGTTCTTTCTTTATGTGAAATAATATATTCGTGGCTTGTAAGTGACGCAGGAGTAATAACTCTTAGTTTTCTCTTTTCTTTTAGAAAAAAACCGTCGGTTTGTTAGGATTTTTAGATCTCGCAAAAACCTCGAAAAATCACCAAACGTAGCAAATAGAATCACACGAGATTTAATGTGGAAAACCCTTAATAGGGAAAAACCACGATATTAAAATCAATCCACTATCACCTTCAAATTATAATTTTTTGCATAGACAAAAACTGTCAAACCCTCTCTCTCTCTCTCCCCTTCTCTCTACTCTTCTTGGTTTTTCCTCCAACAATAGAAGAATATATTTAGGAAAACCAAAACATTATCTCTGGCCTAACTTCCTAATTAGAATAAAATTCAAACTCCTAGTCATGATGAAACATAAACTCCTATCATGATTGTTGCAGCATGGGGCTTCACATACGCGAAAGATATCTATACAAGAATAGAGAATAACAACATTGAATAAACACACTGAACACAAAGAGAACATCACACAATGATTTAACGTGGTTCGGTCAGGTTAGTATGACATACGTCCACGGGCGAGAACAGAAGAGAATTTCACTAATCACAAAATAGAAGATTATAAAAGAGGAGATCACTCTCTAACTAGAGCATCACACAAAGAAATTCTATCTCTCTCTTCTCTCTCTCTAATTCTTTTCTTTCTCTCCGTCTGTCTGTCTCTAAACTCTCTCCCACGCCCTCCTTTTATAGTTTCCAAATAAAAATAATAAATTGAAAAGGTGGTTGTTGTAATAGTAATTGGGAGTAGGTGGCATAGTGATGTTAGGTAAATGGAGAAATTTTTAAAGATACATGACAAATCTCCATATTGACTTTGAAAATAAAGATCTTCTCTTTACTCTTGCTGTCTCGTCAGAAACCCCTTACGGGCTTAACCTTCGCTTTGTTGAACTCCAAGCAATTCGAGATAATGCTTGAACTTGCACGAAGGTACGAGGTTCGTCATCATATCTGTTGGATTGTCTGCAGTATCAATTTTCTCAATCTTGATGACTTTAACTTCTCTGATAAAATAATACCTAACATCTATATGTTTGGTTCTTTCATAATACATTTGATGCTTTGTCAAATGTATAGCATTCTGGCTGTCACAAAATACCGTAGTAACACTTTGGTGTAAGCCGAGATCTTCGACCAATCCTCTTAACCAAATGGCTTCTTTCACTACTTCTGTCACTGTCATATACTCTGCCTCTGTGGTAGATAAAGCAATTGTCGACTATAGAGTCGCCTTCCAACTAATAGCACTACTTGAAAGAGTGAATATATAACCTATCAGGGATCGTCTCTTATCCAAATCGCCCGCATAATCTAAATCAGAATAGCCAAGTATTCTACAGTCTGAGTTTGTGTTCCTACCGAAAGACAAACAAATATTAGCAGATCCTCTCAAATATCTAAGTATCCATTTCACAGTCTGCCAATAAACCATTCTAGACTTATCCATGTACCGAGTTATAACAGTGATTGCATGTGAAATATCTAGACAGGTGCAAACTATGGCATACATAATACTTCTAACTACACTAGCATAAGGAACACAAGACATGTACTGCTCCTCTTTCTCAGTCTGAGGTGACAAATTTGCTGGAAAAAAATGAGCAGCAAGCGGAGTCTTCACAGGCTTAGCATCAAGCATGCCAAATCTCTCTAACACCTTCCTTATGTATTTCTCCTGAGATAGGAATTAACATTCTTCTCGCCTGTTCCTGTGGATCTCCATGCCCAAAATCTTCTTCACAACTCTCAAGTTGTGACGCCCATGGGTTCACACAAGGGTGCAATCCAAGGTGAATCTAAGAATGTCAAACATATTATGCACCAACACCGTACAACATGTTTCACCATTACAGTTACTATCTCTCTAGTGGAATCAACAAACAAGTGAAGGAACAAAACTGGCGAAGAATAATAGAGTAGTAAAATGAACAGAATAAGAATAAAAGAAATGTATAAACAACCATCATCAAGACCCAACTGAAAATAGAATAAAATACCTCTGAAACTGAATCAATGTAATATGTCTCAACCTAAGGGTCAAATGAAATCTCACTAAGGCACTCAACCTCTACAAAATAAAAATACAAACTCTAATGTCTGAAAAAATAAATAGCTATTGTGGAGCTCTGAAAATAACTAGAAATATAATAAAATAGATGTAAGCTAAGATGTAATTACATCAATCTGCGACTCTCCGAGCGCCTGACTCGCCACCTAAAAAGAGAGGAAACAACGAGCATCAAAGCACTAGCAAGATCATCTTCATCGTCCCCAGGGAGAAGGGGTAGGTGTAGGCAGTAAAAATTACCTAGATGACGAACTGTCGAGTGATGAACTGTCAGACAACGTGGCGACGAGCCATCGAAACAACAAAGCGGCGAACCGTTGATGATGTAGTAACAAGCCACCGGAATGGCAAAGCAAGAGAATGCACGCTCATCGGCCACCTCCAAGTGGCCCGCGCTCTCACCGATCATTTCTAAGTAGCCCGCGCGCTCATCAGCAACCTCAAAGTGGCTCGCGTGCTCACCAGCCACCTCCAAGTGGCCCGTGCACTCATTAGCCAACTCCAAGTAGCCCGCACGCTCATCATCTACCTCCAATTGGCCCACTCGTTCACCGACCACCTCTAAGTAACCAGCACTCATCAGCCACCTCCAAGTGGCCCACGCACTCCCCGGCCACCACTAAGTGGTCCACGTGCTCATCAGTCACCTCCAAGTGGTCTGTGCGCTCATCAGTCACCTCTAAGTGGCTGGCGCATCCGTCAGCCGCCTTCAAGTTAACAAAATGATAAAATGCGCGTAACGATAAAACAAAACCAAACTAAAAAAGCCCCTGGCGGCCGAGTTGTGTCGAAACGACTCGACCAAGGCCAGTGGCTCGACTAAGGCCAAGCCACCTTCAAGTGGCTCGGCCAAGGTCGAGCCACCATAAGGTGGCTCGCACAGTGCCGAGCCTCCGTGGGGTGGGTCGTGCCCGAAAGTGCTCAAAATGCGTTTTTGATGGTCTTTCTCAGGATTTATTCATTTCAGAGCCTCCCAACTGTTTTGAAGCTATCCCTAAATTTGGTTAAGTGGTTATTAACTGAGGATAATGTCAAATCATTAATTCTTATCCGAAAATGCTACAACCACTGCTAAATAATGAGGCATCCTAGACGGAAAATTCCATCTAGGATACCCAGAATTCCGTCTAGAATGCGTATTCTAGACGGAATTCCGTCTAGAATACGCGTCTAGTATGTTTTCGTCTAGGATGTAGTATTCTAGACGGAAATTTCGTCTAGAATATATTCTAGACGGATTATTCTAGACGGAAGTCAAAACCGTCTAGAATACATCCTAGACGGATTATTCTAGACGGAATTTCCGTCTAGAATAATTTATCCTAGACGAAAAAAAAAATCCGTCTAGAATGAGTATTCTAGACGGAAATTTCCGCCTAGAATAATTATTCTAGACGGAAATCAATGTTATTTTATTTTTTGTAATTTAGTTTTTAAAAAAGGCATCCTAGACGGAATTTAGTATCCTAGACGGAATTTCCGTCTAGGATACTATGCTACAGTAGTTTTTTTTTTGCAGAATTTATTTTGGGTGCATGTACACAATATTGAACAACAAAAAATTATATTCATATGCAACACAATCTAATTATATTCTAATATCAAATCTCATTATATTCAAATAATACATTCACCAAAATAGTAGAGAGATACATAAATTGTTTATAAACTTTTACATAAATTATTTACAAGAGGTTCTGTATGCTCCATCGCACAACATTACGCACAATTCCTCCTCTTTGGAAAAATCGAGCAACAGCAAAAGCTACATCCTCTGCGGGCCTGTGAGGATCTGGTGAATCCCAGCTTTTAAACCTGTGAATATGTATAATAATCAAAAGTATAATATAAATACAGAAAAAATTAGAGTCAAAATGATATAATTTTGACATTACCCATGATTTCATTCAGCACAAACATAAGATCCAATACGCAAAATTGCATACATTCCAAATATACCTTGTCAGATGTTCCATCAACAGAGGATCCTCCGGCGTAAAGAACACCATCTTGAATTTGTAGTGCAAGAAGGGTTTGTTTCCCCAGTAGCTTTCTTGTTCCTGAGTATAACATAGTTGATGTGCATTTGGACAAATCCACTTCCTGCAGATTCACACACTCTGTCAGTCATTGCATTTGGACAAAAAACCTCTTAACAAAATGATGTTAACTAAGCATATACTAGAGCATCTCAACAAGTACTATGATCTCAAAAGGTCATGACCAGACACCATATTTCAGAAGACATTCACATAAGCAAGCACGACAATGATATAGCAAGAAATACGAAAATCATTAGCTATGTGTTCTATATAACTGACAGATTTGAAAATATAATATTGCAGTAATTTATCAGCTTTCTCGAGGAATATTTATCCGAAACATCACTAACCAAAAGAAATGAAAGCACGTGAGAATTACCAGCGTATGGAGAATTGGTTCTTTGAGTTCTTGATATTTCTTATGAATGCCACAAGAGCTTGGTTCTGGTGACACAAATACGCACTTTTAATTGATTCTTTGAGTTCTTGATATTTCTGCTTGGACTAATTAGGATTAATGTAGTCTAAAAAAACGTTCAGAAATGAGGATAGAGCCATAAATAGTCCGAAGTCCGTCAGAAACTTTAAACTAATTTATAAAACGTACACCTTGAACCCTCAAAAGAAATGATAATTTAGAAGAAAACTACAAGAAGTGGTTCACATGGATCTATGATAAATAAATAAATTTAGCTCAAATCGCTGACATTTATTATGCCATGAAACAACGAAGAACAACTTCAAATGGCCGGGATCAGTGATTCTATCTTCATCCGTGGAAGAAAATACCATTCAATATATCAAACCATGAGAAAAGTTTATGAATACGACTTACCCTACGCATTAGCAATGCAAATTTCAACAAAATGTTTGAACTTGAACCACACCCCACCAGCATAAGCTTTGATACACGAGACGATCAAATCATCATCACCTGACTCCTGACCTATCACCTTCCTAAGATGATTAGCCCTTTGATAACGAGGGAGTTTGTTCTCCTGCATCATATATTTAAACTTATCAAATCGGTTTCGTCTGAATAAATGGTGAATTTGGCTTCTCGGTTTTAGGCTCAACAACTTTCTCCATGATTTCTCCAACTTTGCTTGTCATGAATATGTCTTTGATGATAAAACAAAAGAAACTAATACTATATTACATAGGCGTCTATCCAATAAATAATTTTCTACTAGCCGAAGATCGGTATTGTAAAATTTTAAGCTTCTAGTATCTCTCGACAATTGAACAAAAACTAAAAAGAGTAGCATTAACACAAACTGATAAAATAGAAATAGAACTTTCCCCCCATCTTCAATACAGTATTTATATACTACCTGTCTCAATTCAAGTAAAGCTTGCTACTAAGCATTTCTTGCAATAAATTGAGAGAGTTGTATTAGAGTAATAATATGAAGAAAAGTAATAAGAGAATGAGAGCCTCAGAAGCTAAACAGTTTCTACCCTTTGTTGGAAATGTATTGCAGAGAGTAAGAAAGGATATAGAGTGATGGTATTTATAAACACAGTTAAGACATATTGATATGCAAAAGATACAGAATTATCCTTCAGGCTTCGAAATTAGGACCCTCAACAATTAATTTTTCTAAAACTTCATATAATATGTTCAGGTAACTAAATAATTAATTCTTTGTTTTATGCTCCACAAGTTACTCTATGATGAAGAATTTGGACGTATCACTCCATGGCAAGGCTCATTCTCCATACGTTTCTAATATATAGATCCACTGGATTTTTTAATTAAAACCTTTAAAAGAATTAGGCAGAGCGAGCGAGGAACCGCCTCTATCTGCATCCGAGCCCGATAAGATCTGAGCGAGCAAGGTCATGGCTCGCACCTGCATCTCGAGCGCAGCGATGTAATCCACCGCCTCTTGTAGAAGCGTCGAAAACGAGCCGAAGGACAGCTTCCAGCAGCCCGGAACCAGCCGCCCAAAAACCCTAGCTTTCCTCCGCAGGATCGGCGACTTTTTGGGTGGGAGCGGCGGTTCGGATCGAGGAAGATTGTTTCTTTTGAGAGCAGGGCGGTTCGAGAGGATGGCACGTGACCAGCGGGTGCGGCCACGCGCGGCGACGGCGAGGGCGCGGTCTGCTACCTCGCGAACCGCACGGCTCCGAGGAGGTGTCGGGGGTGAGGCTGAGTAGGGAGAGGGAGAGGAGGGGGAGGGAGTGGAGGGAGGAGTAGGAGCTTGGAGTTGAGGATTTGGGGGGTGGAAATTTCGATTTTGGGGATGAAAATTTCGATTTTGGAGGAATGGAGGGCAGCGGGGGTTTTGACGGGTTAAATTTTTTTTAAAAAACGGTCACGTATTCTAGACGGAAATTTTCGTCTAGGATACCAGGATTTTTTAAAAATATATATATAAAAATAAAATTTCCGTCTAGAATACTATTCTAGACGAAAATTTCCGTCTAGAATATTTTATCCTAGACGGAATATTCTAGACGGAAATTTTCCGTCTAGTTTAATACATTCTAGACGGAAAAATTTTCATCTAGAATATTCCGTCTAGGATACGTGAATTTTTACTAGTGAACCGAAGCCTATAAATACAAGCCTAGGGCCCTATACGCAACGAAATCTGAAATCTAGGCGAGATGCTGTCAAATTTAAGAGTGATCCACAAATTTCAGAGGAGGGCTAACAGATCTTGGCAAACTTCAGTATAAATAGGGAGTTATTCAAAGGATCTGAGGCTTGCTTCCCCTTTCCTCTAGATCAAACATGGTTTTGATCTTGAGAAGAGTTGTAATATTGCTTGGTCGAGATTATCACTTCTGTGATTGTTTTCTTTGTGAAAAAGAGCATTGAATTTTAATTTTGTCAACCAGATCTGATCTGCGGTGGTCTACAGCCTAACACATCATCGGCATAGGCAAAAATCACACGCAAGCAGCGGGTGATAAACGTTCTCTGCGTGAGTTTGAAGAGAGTTGTATTTTGTTATTTTATTTGTGTAAGCGAGTAGTCTTATAAAAAGATTTACTATTTTGAATTCATTGTAATCGATTAACAATTGTAATAGATTCTACAAATAAACCAACTTTCGACGTGAAAATGCTGGCGACCACAGTAGGAGTCTATAGTCTCTCTGCCGAGGCTATTACGGCATAACCACGGATCAAGATCCCAGTTGATTTAGAGGTCGAGTATGAGTTCGATCATACCAAGTTCGAGGAATACCTCTCCTCATCCTCATTAAGATCTTCCTCGTCACGCAAGTACAGGAAGATATCGTCATCAAAGAAGGCTTGAGATGACTCTCGCCTAATTGTTGCTGAGGTTTCCCCTCGTAACGCTCCTTTAGCATCCAACGAAGATGAGGTTTCAGATCACAACGACTCCTCTTCAGTCCAAGAGTTGTTTAACGAAGGCGTGCCAATTCTGACAAAGATGGATCATTAGAGGCAACGCCAACACCTCGCACGTCAACTTGCTAAGGCCTTGGATCCAGTTGATGGGATCTGTTATCACGCAGATCTAAAGTGAAGAGAGCGCCAAGAACCTCAACAACAAGCAAATGGCACCTCCTCCAAGCCATCAACCAGCGAATGGGTCCGTATCAGAAGGAATCGTTCAACTCTCGAGGAGTGCATCCAAAAGCGTTGCGTGCGTGCCTTAGCATGAAAGGCGCAAGACACGAATGAGGACATGGTGTCCAAGAAACCACCAAAACCACGCCATGAATGGAGGCCAAAATCCAAAACCGTGATTCAGACAAGTGCCGAGACACCCAAAAATCGTGAGCAGCCAAGCGTGGCTTAGCCAGGGCTAGACTAGCCAATGGTGGCTCGGCCAAGGCCGAGCCAGTAAAGGATGGTTTGGCCTTGGTCGAGCCACCTCAAGCTAGTTTGCGCCATAGCCGAGCCAGTTCAGCCTGGCCGGCACTTGCCTCGCCTCCCGCGGCCATTTTTGAATCCTCGTCTGCTTCCGTTCCTGTTCAAGTTGATCCCGTACCTTTGGTGAAGTCCCACGGTGGTGTGGATCTTTCATGATTCAAGATGAAGATCACAGATCACCTTGATCCTTTGCACGGGGGTCGAGGCAAACTCTCGATCAAAGAACGCTTGAGTCCGGTGAATGAATTTCGAGTGACTATTCAAGCTGGGGGTCGTACACACACTCCCTTCAAGTCAAAGCCATCCCATGAAGGGAAAATTCTGATAACCATCCGCTTAGGGCTATGTGTTGAAGTCTAAGAGCCCGTTGAGGTCTTACGTTCTCGTAGGCGTTGTCCTAAATGAGTGACTCTTGATAATGCCAATAAGATGTTATGTCACCAGAAGGAAACGTATTCCTCAAATGACGACCACATTACACATGGGAAGTTATCACAACACCTGATAGGTTGCTCTATTAATAATACCGATGAGTTGTACTATCGAGCTAGGGGTACGAACAAGTCTCGGAAGAGAGGCATCTGGGAAATGGATTCCTACTATCCGTGTGCCAAGCTTATCAGGGTAGTATTATCAGAGTGTAGCTGCCCCAAGACCGCTCCACAGAGGGTCTCAGTATTTGAAAGACTTTGCATAAAAACATCAAAGCCCAAGCCAAGGTGTTTTCATAAGAGAAGACCGGTCGTTCAAAAAGTTGAACTCCCAGAAGTCAGCATCAACGTGGCCAATAAAGGGAAGTCAACGCGAAGTTTCAGTCTCGATCCTTTTCAAGAGGTGTCCCAGCATATAACTCGGCTACGATCCGAAACTATTAGACCAAGGGATTATCAACGGATGAACAAAGGGTTATCCTCGGAGGATGAAATGTCAGACGCTAACTCTGCGGTCACTTCCGACAATACAGTCTCCAGCACAGGACAATCTTGTGAGGCGTTCATGATCAACGCTGAACAAATGGCTAAAATCCTCAAAGATGCTCTGGCCAAGGAGAAAGAGAATTTCAAAATCAAAATAGAAATGACTGCGCAACGGATAAGGGAATTGCATGATCAACAGATTCAAGCTTTATCAAAGCAGATTGGTGAATCTAGTCGTCGCAACGCTACTAATTAGGTAAATAGTGATTTAGATGTGGATGAGAATCTCAATGCTGATACCCATCCTATTGACCAAAATTCTAGGGGTGGTCCTACCGAGGATGACAACATTAGGGGTGGTCCAATTATTACTCCCCAAAATTGCCCGAAGGAAAATGCGAGCTAGGTTGAGAAAACGAAAGACCTGGAAAGCAAGATCAATGCACTGATATCCGCTCAAGAGATAAAGAAGACTAGTATTCCATGTCCTTACCCAAGGGAGTGAGAGTCAAACCCGGATCCGGCGAAGTTCAATCTAATTAACTTCATACCGTTCGACGGAAAAGGCTCACCCTCTAAACATCTAATTTACATCAAGTCCAACCTAGGTGTGATCTCCGGCAATGAACCCTTGATAGTCCGATCATTTGTTAGCACCCTTTAGGAGCTACCTTCGATTGGTACCGCCATCTCAAGCTAGGAAGTATCAACAACTAGGACGACATGGAAAGCTCGTTCCTTAACAACTTCTTCGACGATGACATCAAAGTGTCGATAGGAGCCCTTTTGGATGAGAAGCAAAAGGATGGGGAGTCAGTTGATAGCTTTATCAAATGCTTTCGTAAAAAGGTAATGAATTGTAGGGATCCTATTACAGAGGAATTCATCTTACAAACATGCCACACCAATCTCTTTATTATTGTGTTGGAAACCCTGGGTTCATGCCATCCACAACATGGGAAGAATTAAAATTGCATGGGGAACAAGCCGAACGCTTTCTCAAAAGAAAAAAGCTTGAAAGAGGCCAACCAACGACTAACCCCCCCCCCCCCCGAACTCGAATTTTTCTTCTCGTGGTAAAGGAAAGGTACTTGCAGCGGATGTTGACGCTAATCAGACGTCACAACATCAACCTCAAAAGCAGCGAAGGACTTCGGATTCTAGACTCCAAAAAGAGTACTCCTTCAAGGATGAAGAGGTTCCAGCTATCTTCAAATACCTCCTTGAAAATAATAAAATCAAGCTGCCACCTATTACGAATAAGGAGGAAGCTAATAAGACTTTGGATCCAAAGTACTATGCATACCACAGGAGGATCCTTCATCCTACCAAGGCTTGCTTCACTCTTAAGAATAGCATTCAAGCCTTGGTTGACGCCAGCATCATAACACCGAAATAAGTCGAATGAGAACACTCTCCTCCAATGAGTATAAGAGGTTAAACTGCTTCTCCCATTCCTCCGATGAGTATAAGAGGTTAAACTGCTTCTCTCATTCTTCCAATGAGTATAAGAGGTTAAACTACTTCTCCTATTTCTCCGATGAGTATAAAAGTTTAAACTGCTTCTTCCATTCCTCCGATGAGTATAAGAGGTTAAATTGTTTCTCCTATTCCTTCGATAAGTATAAGAGGTTAAAATGCTTCTTTCATTCCTTCGATGAGCATAAGAAGTTAAACTACTTCTCCCATTTCTAATAACGGGAGAATATTACTCTTAATATTCTTAAGGATAACCTGACAATGTGATTGAATACAATTGGATTCAAGTTTGCCAAAGAGATGGGGGTGGGATAGCTCAATACATTCCAAAGGAAGTTCCGGAAGGATACTACACATGGTATTCTTAAGGGTAACCTAAAACCGATTGATTATTCATGGTGAAAACCATTCATCAGAATAATTCATTCCTAATTATGATTAAGAACCTCCTACTATAGCTATTTAATCATTTCCAAGATGATTAAAACTCACTCACTGTGATTTTTCGAGCACTCTGTAATCGAGTGTAGGTGTAAATTTCTGATTTTCCCAGGAAAGGGGAGGGATTTTGTTTGTATTTATAAGAAAGCTTATTACAAACTAAATCAATCTGAATTACAACAGAAGCAGAGGGAATGCCCTCTTTGTTTAAATTTGTGGGGACTTTGAGGTAGCTACAGGATGCTTCGCCCGGTGCTCGCGCCGGGTCTGCTTCCCTTGGATGGTTCGACCGAGATTGTTGGGGAGAGCTTCAGTACTCAGTAGAAGCTCTGGGTAAAGGAGTTCGGATCCTCTAGTTCGCTGGCGATCGGAGCTCGGAGTTTTTAGAGATTTTCCGTTTGGTTGATCGATTCTCTGATTGATCGATCCCCCTTTTTGGCTGCTGCAAGGAGCTTTTTTAAGTGGGAGGGGGACCGTTTGGCTGTCCCTTGAACCATGGGATGTGACCATACACTGTTCAAGGACATCCTATTGTCCCCTGTACAACAAACGGTTGTCTTTTGGGGTTACATGTCGTGTCACGTCGTGTAGGAGCGGGAAAGCCCTTCCTCACACTCGTGACGGCGACTGCCAGACACTTGAGTGGACCTGGATAGCTCGTCGAACGCTGGTGGCTCTAACCTTTCACTTGGAGCGCGGTACGCTGCATTTATGTGGACGCAGATGGCTCTGGCAACCGTCCGCTCACTTGTGCGGCGAGGTACCGAGTGACCATCCGGCGGTCCTGAGGTGCTGTACCCTTCCTCCCCTCACCCTATGTCTGAATAGGGGTGGGAGAATGGACGTTGCGTGCCTGAGCAAGCTCCGGATAGCTTTCGGCGCGTCATGGCTTTGGCCTCCCATTCTGACGGGTGAGGTGACCTGCATTTATGAGTCTACAGGCCGGTTCGGCGCCTGTCTCATTCGCTTGAGTTGCGGGCGGACGTCGGACGGACCTGGGACACTGTTCCCCTTTCCTGTCGCATCGTGGGCAGCAGGGAAGGCTTGTCCCTGGAAACCTGGCTTTCGGCTTACGTAGGCAGACGTGGCTCCCTGCAAGTGGCTTCGGCACACGAAGGCGGATTTGAGTATCTCCCTTGCGGGCGGATTCAATTAGTGAAGGCGGATTCGCCTTGCTGGCAGATCCATGCGATTTGGAGTATGCGGCCAACGTGGGGTATTCGCGTGCCAGCGAATCCGCTTAGTGGCCTAAGAGGGGGTGGTCCTGTTCTGTGGGCGAACTCGCTTGCTAATCCGCCGCGGTAATTCTTACCGTCTACAAGACCCCCTTCAAAGTTTTCAGACCAAAACCGACTTACGTGTGGTCTGGAATACTTTGAATAAAGACGTTTTGGACCAGGTGTATTAGGATTTTTAGCAAACCCTCAGCTATCAACGGGTTTGATCTGCCTTTACCGATTACCGTTTGAATCGGGCTAGCCATACTATTCCCCTCAGTATGATAAGTTATCGAGTAGTTTCTCTTAGGCTTAGTGCTAAGATTTCTACTCTGACCCTTAGTCGCCTGGGGCGCGGGTGTAAACGAAATCACTTCGCCAGTTTCTAGATTTTGGGCAAATCGCCCTTTTCTCAAAGGTGTGTGAGTCGTGCAGGCGAAATTAGGACTTGTTGGCGAAATTTTGAAAGACTTGTGGATTTCATTCAAGTTTTCGCCGTTGAGACCCTTTCTTTGGGCGAAATTAGGCCTAATGTGGGTAGGCCATGTGTTCACCTGCGGGGCTTCGTGCCTTTCCAGCTAAGGCGGTGTGGCCTTGTCACGATTCGACAGTTTGGCTCCGCTTTTAGCAGGTCGTTCTGATCGTGGTCATGTTTTTCGAATTCAACCGTTGGATGCAACCGTTGATGAGGGTGATCTGGGCCGTCGAGTTTGATCGTGGCCACGTTTCTCATTCGTGGGGGATTCGCCTCTCGAGGGCGATCGCGGCCACGTGGACAACTCCCCCTTTTTAAACCCGCTGTTTTCCTCCTTTGGGATTCATCGCGCTCTTGAATCTCGAAAGAGACTTCTAAGACAAGAATTCCCGCCCCATCTTTCAATGGCTCCAAAACCTAGGAAGCGCAAAGTGAGAGGTGCAGGCCCTGGAGGTTACTCCGATCGTCTCTCCGCCGGCATGCCCGTCGATGCTCCGGCGTCGCGCTCAGGTATGTCGATAGGCTTTGTTGGGTGACCTCGTGTAGTCCCTAGGCGTCAGATTTGGGGAGATGAGCGTTGCTCATTGCCCTGGAATCTCGCCGCCATTCAGTAACTTCCCCCAATTTGGGGCAAAGTTAGCCCTATTTGCCTTTAGAGGAAGGGAGGCGAACTCCCATTACGATAAGCGAGTTCGAAGTGGGTTCCCCTTTTCGACAGGCGATCCCGCTCGTCTCTATTCGATGGAGGATTTTGTCTTAATTGATTTTCCTTTCTTGCAGCGACTTTTGATGATGAGGCTTTCCCGGAGGGTGTGGCCATTGGCCACGCCGGTGGTACGAACTACACGGCACCCCCTCGATTTCCCTCTCTGGCTCCGATACCTGTGTTTGCCGCCGACAAACCGAGTGGCTCGATAAAGAGAGTCACGGACGGTCATCACCTGACACTGCGCGAGTTGACTACCGACGCGGCATTGACAGATGATGCTAGAGCAGAGCTGCCGAAACCTCAGTTTTTGTTCGGCGATGCCACGACCGACCCCTCTGCCCTGCTGCTCAAGGAGAGCAAGTGGTTCCACACGGTGGAGGGGACTCACTACTATCTCCCCAGCATGTCGAGGGGGTTCTCGATCGTTGAGCTGCGATCCCTCGGACGATGAACTGGGAGCTGACCCCAACTCAAGACGGGGTCACTTGTGGCGTTTTCACGGGCTCTACTGCCGGATATGGAGTGGATGGCTCATGCAAGCGTGTGACGGGTCTGCGTCCCGGCTTAATGTCTGCTGAACTGCCCGTGGGGGAATCGATATCAGCGGCGGAGACTTTCCGTCATCGCTTCTTCCGAGTCGGGGGGAGCTTTCCTCCGAAGGATTTCAGAGCTCCGGGGTGGGTCTATTCTGCACCCGGCAGCGACACTTGGTGGTCCAAGATCGTTGACCGTGTTCTGGCTGAGAATGCCGATCTCAAGAACACGGAGCTGTACGTTGCCATCGAAGCCACACGACATGGCTTGCGGATCAACGCTTCTCAATTTCACAGCATTCTGGAGCTGTATTGTGCGGAAAGCGGCACATTCTTCACCCCCAATGGTGAGCTTGGCCTCACCCCTCACGAGATGCACGACGTGTCGGGCCTGCCCCTGGGAGACTTTCCTTACGAGGAGTACGTCCCCGATCAAGCTGAGATCGATCAGCTGTTAAGCCATTCGCCCTCGGCGGTTGGAACTTTGTGGGAGTTACTGTGCCACTACCACATCTGCCTCAGCACCTTGGGGGCAGCAGATCATAGAGGGAAGAAGAAGGGGATCAGCCACAAGAACTGGGCTGATTATCTGTTCCCGGGGAACGACGTCAAGGGGCAGCCCGCCCTCCCATTAGGTGTATGCGACCAGTCCGAAGTGGAGGCGAGGATGGCCGAAGAGGGGGGGATCATGACTCTCGACCGTGATGAAGGCGGGTTTAAGTCTGGTACCGTCTTCCACTCTTTCCACCATCAGGCGAAGTCACCTATTTCGGGGAAGGCGCTACTTGCGGGGTTCCTCATGTTGTGGCTGAAGAGGTGCGTAATCCCCACTCACTCTTTCGAGGCTCTTCCCGTGGAGGTTGTATACCCGGCGGTTTGCTTAGCTCATGGGAAGTCTTATTCCCTGGTATCGGCGACGATAGCTTGCATCCATCGGGGGCTTCGTACCCTGACGGCCCAGTTCTGCCGTGTGTCGACTATCGACGAGGGAGAAGGAGAGGTTACCAGGACTCCCAACCCCAGGGTGGGGCTGCCGTATACCTATCTGATGGCTTGGTTCGTATACCACTGTGAGTGCTTGATGAGTGCTCCAGCGGCGCCCCAAGGCGATAAGTTTGTCCCGTTCGTCTAGCGCTTGGAGAAGTGCTCTTGGAAGTGCAAGGACATCCCTGATGCAAGGAAGATGCTCTCCTACTTTGGGAATTACAACTTTCGCCGCTCTTTTCCTTATTTCAGCGGGGGCGGATACGGAGAATCTCTCAGGGATGCGCCGACGGCGGACCACTACACAATCCTCCCTCGCGGCGCCTTTCGTTGGTTGATAAACATCCGACCTGGGTACCATGTTCTGAGAACGGGCTCGTCGTGCTATCTCGAACCATACCTCCCTTGCAGGTTTGCCCGCTAGTTTGGGTACGACCAATTGTATGTGGGCAACGTCAACCCTCATCTGCGCTTTGAAGGAGGGCTGGTGGACGGAGCTCGAGGGTGGTTCTGGACTCACGCCGGCGGTACCGACGCCCGTTTCGAGTTACCTTCGAAGGATCGTGACCTGCACCATACGCTCTCGTACTGTCGGTGGTATCGGGGCGCCAGTGCTGATCCCGTCGACTTCCGGTTTCAGAGCTCGTGCCTGGCGGAACACGGGCATCGCCCAAGAGGAGCTCCTCGACCTTCGAGGCGGAGGGGTCGTGCAGCGGCTAGGGAGCTGCTCATGGGAGGTCCTGCAGGAGATTCTGAGGGTGAGGGCGCGGGCACAGATGAATCTGAGGCGCCTGAAACACGAGTTCCTTCTCCCGGTCTTCCTCTAGATTCCCAAGGCGAGCAGAGGGAGCCTGTTGAGTTGACCCGGGCGAGCCAGCGCCTGGAGCGAGCCCGTAGTGAGATTGCTGGGCGTATGGGAGCGCCCCTCTTATCTCCGAGTAGTTCATTGCTCTCGAAACGGCAGTGAGAAGCGGCGGAGAGCTCTAGAGTGGAAGTGGCCAAGAGGGCCCGTGGTGAGGAGCCTATGGTGACCACTAGAGTGGCGGCTGGTCGGGCAGGTACTGCCTCTGGGGCGGAAATTGCTCAACCTGCTCCTTCTGCTGCGCCGCAGGCGGCTCCGGCGATTTTGAAGGACATGCTCCCTTCATCCGGTGTGGAGTCACAGGCGGGGGTCTCAACGACTCCTGCATCTGTACCGAGAGGTAGTCTTTCGATATGATGTCCTTGTGTACGAGGTTAGATTCGTATTTTCTGACTGTTCATATCGAATTCGTGCAGTTGAGAAAGTGATCCCTATCCCTTCTGACGAAGACGAGGGGAGTGGAGATGAAAGAGAACCAGGGGGTTCAGGTAAGCGAGAGTTTCATTACTGTTGGCCCTTCTAGGCCAAGGGGATACTAATTGTTATCATTTTCCTTGTATCCGCAGTTGGCCCCTCCCATGAAATTGCTGGCAAGGAGGATTCTCCCTCTTGGGAGGGTCATTCTGGCGAATCTAAGACGGATGACAACGCCTCTATTCACAAGGCGCTATCAAGTGAGGAGGAGGTGGTGGTCCCTGCGGATCGACAAGGGGGAACCCCCACCTTCGAGGGGACACCGGTCGGGGGTGAGCGCTCAGCGCGAGAGTCTCCTGCTCAAGGGGGAACTCCCGTTGGGATGACGGTCACTTCCTCACCGGCGTTGGTGACTTGTGACTCTGCCACTGCCATTCTGGCGGCGCCAGCGATTGTTCCGGCTCCGGCAGCGCCGGTCGTTGCTTCTGCGATCGTGACTACCGGTACTCCGACTGTGGCTTCATCCTCTGTCGAAGATGCCTCTCTCTCTCCTATGGAATGCTGGCGAAAGAAGCAGGTGGCGCGAGCTGTGGCCAATTTCGAAGACACTCTGGCCCACTGCACTCGGCAGGTTTTGGAGGGGAATTGTCCCTTCGAGGAATTCAAGGAAGTTCTTAAGAACGACGCGTCCTTCTTGCGTAAGAGGCTTGGCATCACCGCGGTGAGACCCTACTTTCAGCGCCTGAACGCAGTGGAGGTGGCGGTTCAGCAGCTGCTCACTCTTCGTGCGGAGAGTTCCAATCTCTTTGCTCTCGCCTCTCACGAAGTTCGAGTAACCCTGGCAGATCGGGATCGCCGCCTGAACGAGAATCTGACGCTGGAGTTAAAGTTGTCAGCGGAGCTGGAGCAGGCCCAGGCCGAGGATGCGCGGGTGGCTCGCGAGCAAGAGACGGTTGATAGCCGGTTCTCCTGACTTTCCTTTGAAGTGGAGAGGCTGAAACTGGTCATAGCTGACGTGCAGGCCTCTCTGGCTGTTCAAGGGGAGGCCCTTGATCAGGTGGCAAAGGAGTTGGAGGGCGTTGAGTCCCGTCGGCAGTTGACTACTGACTCGGTTGGGGAGAAGGCTCGAGCCCTCAAGGATGTCAAGGTGGCCATTCAAGACTTGATCTCGTGCACTGAGGAAGAGATTCGCCGAGAGGTCTTAAGGAGGCTTGAACTCCGCCATGCTGAAAAAGTTCGTGAGGCGGAACGGCAGTTGAAATCCTTGTAATTCGCCATTTAATTTTTTCGTTGTAATAGGACTCATTTTCCTTGAATGAAATTATCCTTTTCTTTCTGGCGATTATGGCTTGTGTGCATACTATATTTAGTATAGATATTTTAGTGCACTAATTGATGTCAATGTTTGAGGGAAATTTCCCTTAGCGGATTCCAGTTACAGACCTGTTTCGCCTGCTGGCGAATCTTGCAAATTGATGAATTCGCAGTTGCTCCGTTAACGGCGATTCTAGATACAGGTTGACTCCGCTTTTAGCGGGTCGTGTGTCCGCCCACGTGTATGTCAGTTACGGAGGCGTGGGTGCGCCGTCTTGCCTTAATTGCAGTGCGATGGGTCTCTTCGTCCTTCACGCCCGATCTGGGCCGTTGGTTAGAGATCATGCTCCGAAACTGCCGAATCTCAATCATTCATATAGGATGCGGGATATTCGGCTTCTCCCTCAACTGTTCGGGATTGAAGGGTCCAATCGAACCGCATATAACCGCCTAGGGTCGGGGTACTTTAGTACCTTTTCCCTTCGTCAAGAAAAGCCAAGGCTTTCTCATCGTTCCTCTCAGAAGAGATCCTGATTACCTTGTGTCTCCCAGATGGCACCAAAGGCGAAGAGGGTTACTTCCAAGAAGAGGAAGGAGGCGTCTTCCTCGGGTGCGGCCAGAACGGCCGCTGCCGAAGGTATGTTCCCAGTTCAAACCCTGTTTAGACATGGATAGGTATCTCTTGCTTAGATCCCTCCTCCATGCCCTCATTGTGCTTCTCAGCCCATGATGATGCACCGCTTCCTGAGGAGCATGAGGCGGAACCTATCTTGATATCCGATGATGAGCCCGAGAGCCCGGAGGCTCCTCCTGCCCAGGGTTCTGCTCCGCAACCAGGAATGGAACCTTGTCTCGAGGTTCCCCCAATCGTAATGCTCGCCCCCGGTCAAAAGCCTACTCCCCCTGGCTCCTCGTCTTGGCAGGCCCGCGTCGAGGAGTTCGAGAACGCCGTGAAACAGGTGATTTCTCTTGTCGATCTCGGCTTGGGTAGTTTTGCCAGCTTCAAGCAATCTCTCCTGGACCGTGCGGTAGACATTCGACGATCGGGCGAAAATCGGCTCTTCACCTGTTGTATGCGAGAACTTCGTCTTCTGGAGTCGCGTATGACAGGGCTAGAGGCATTGCTGCGGGAAGGCCCGGATGTGGAGTCTTGTTTGGCTCATCTCCGACGTCTGGAGGCCCAGGAACAGGAGGTCCGCTTCAAAGAAATTGCTGATTCGGAATCCATCACCAATTTCTGGGTGAGCCAACAACAGCAGTTGGGGGATCAAGTTATCGACCTTAATCGCACCATGGCTCGCCTGAGAGCCGAATTGAGGCAGGTGGAGACGAATTGGAAGGAGCTCCAATCCGATGTTGTCAAGGTCAGCAAGAAAGCTGAGGAGGAAACTCAACGTCTTCAAGCCTTGCGTGAGAAGGATGCCGCCGCCAGATCGAGCTTTGAGGATCGCATCAGGAAGGCGGCCGAGGATAAGGCTCGTGAGGACTTCGCAAGGAAGGTGGCATTGGCCAAGGAAGACATTTCTTCTTTCAGTGTGTTTGATTAGGATCTCCACCATGTATTCATGTTTAAGACACTTTGTTTATTTGTCTTGCTTTTGAAACTATGTCACGACTTTGTTCAGATGTATTATCTTAAACACTGGGTGCATGTTTTGCTTCTTCGAACGTAATATTATGACTTTCGTGATTTGCAAAAAACATAACTTTGTTCAAATGTACTGTTTAGAAGCATTTGAGGCAGTTTGTGTTCTTCCTCGTCGTGTTCCTTTTGGATATAACCCCTTCAATATTTCTTTTGGCATAGCCATCAGCGGTTTCAGGTCGCAACACTTGGGTGAAAACTCAACTCAAATACGGGTCGGCAAATTCGCTGAGAGAGTCGTGTTAAACCGTCGGTGAGTTCGCCGCGAGGATCAACTTCGACTGCTGGCGAATTCGAACCGTGGGCGAATCTCTAGTATTGGCGGATTTGTGCCGATGTCGCTGGCGAATTTAGAACGCAAGCGAGACTCCCGAAAAGGCGAGTTTAGGTTGTAGGCGAAATCTCGTGCCACGCGTCTTCCAGCGGGCCCAAATGCTTGCCAGCTAAGGAATTAAAGACGTGCTAATGCCCATTAATGGCGAAGTGACAGGGTGCCTTGCTTCTTGGGCTTCATCCGATCGGTCGGTTCGGGTCTCGAGAAGCGGGGCTTTAAATAGTGTTGAGCCCGAAGCGCCGCGAGGCATCTGGACCGCTCGATCGTTCGAGGGGACAGATCGTGACCGTCAGATTTTCAGATATATTCCCCGTACTCGCCGTTTCTTCAGCCACGCTCCTTCTTTTTCGAGAAAAGTCCGCAAGACGAAAGATCACCGTCGCCAACCCTTCCACTCCATGGCCTCCGACTCCGAACATAGTGTGTCCGAAGAGGTGGGCTCTTCCGCCACCGTGGTTAATATTGACGTCCCACCGGCTTCTCCCGTGGGTTCAGCCCAAGGGTCTTCCGTTCCAGATCCCTTGGTTCACCCAGCGTTCGTCCCCCTTGTGCGGCTGGAGGACTTGGTACGGGGGGTCACCCTTGAGGTCGGGGTGGGCGCCGGCCGGTACTATGATGTGCTTCCCCTCGTGGAAGCGGGCTTAAGGGAGATCCGCCGGTCGGGCGACGTCTCGCTCGCACGCAACTGCGAGCAGGAGCTCCATCGAGTGGAGGAGTGGATGTATCGCCTCGAAGAGG
>BQKN01066619.1:435056-455978 GCA_022839385.1 Asparagus kiusianus | reverse complement strand
GAGGTTGTTGAGGAGAGCTTCAGTACTCAGTAGAAGCTCTGGGTAAAGGAGTTCGGATCCTCTAGTTCGCTGGCGATCGGAGCTCGGAGTTTTTGGAGATTTTCCGTTTGGTTGATCGATTCTCTGATTGATCGATCCCCCTTTTTGGCTGCTACAAGGAGCTTTTTTAAGTGGGAGGGGGACCGTTTGGCTGTCCCTTGAACCATGGGATGTGACCATACACTGTTCAAGGACATCCTATTGTCCCCTGTACAACAAACGGTTGTCTTTTGGGGTTACATGTCGTGTCACGTCGTGTAGGAGCGGGAAAGCCCTTCCTCGCACTCGTGACGGTGACTGCCAGACACTTGAGTGGACCTGGATAGCTCGTCGAACGCTGGTGGCTCTAACCTTTCGCTTGGAGCGTGGTACGCTGCATTTATGTGGACGCAGATGGCTCTGGCAACCATCCGCTCACTTGTGCGGCGAGGTACCGAGTGACCATCCGGCGGTCCTGAGGTGCTGTACCCTTCCTCCCCTCACCCTATGTCTGAATAGGGGCGGGAGAATGGACGTTGCGTGCCTGAGCAAGCTCCGGATAGCTTTCGGCGCATCATGGCTTTGGCCTCCCATTCTGACGGGTGAGGTGACCTGCATTTATGAGTCTACAGGCCGGTTCGGCGCCTGTCTCATTCGCTTGAGTTGCGGGCGGACGTCGGACGGACCTGGGACACTGTTCCCCTTTCCTGTCGCATCGTGGGCAGCAGGGAAGGCTTGTCCCTAGAAACCTGGCTTTCGGCTTACGTAGGCAGACGTGGCTCCCTGCAAGTGGCTTCGGCACACGAAGGCGGATTTGAGTATCTCCCTTGCGGGCGGATTCAATTAGTGAAGGCGGATTCGCCTTGCTGGCGGATCCATGCGATTTGGAGTATGCGGCCAACGTGGGGTATTCGCGTGCCAGCGAATCCGCTTAGTGGCCTAAGAGGGGGTGGTCCTGTTCTGTGGGCGAACTCGCTTGCTAATCCGCCGCGGTAATTCTTACCGTCTACATCGAGATTAGATTCCAAAACTTCATCCGGTCAATCTTCCCTCATGAAACTCCTATAGTGTAACTTTGGAGTGCTTGATGATTCACGATCCTCCACCACAAAGTCCCTCGCTAATCAAATTAACTGACAGTGGGTCTACTAAAATTCTTTCGGCTGAGTCCATCCAAACTCCCATTGTGTTGGTGCACTTTAACACTCCTAATGTTAAAGTCAAAACACAGTATTCAAAATTCAAGCTACTGATCTAGGAAAATCATCAAACCCCTTCGTGTTAAGTCTTAGCCACTTGACACTAAAAACCTACTGAGTGATTTGTACGAGTCAACATTCTCAGTGTTAGTTGTATCTTCACTCCCATTGCTTCTTGATCAAACCTTCCAATAGTTAGGACTAAAGCCAAAATCCCTTCTTGATTTCTTTTACAAACAAGAGATCCACTTTCAAATCGAGCGATCAAACCTTCCTACAGTTAGGGTCATCTCAAACCTCCCACTTGGTCAAACATTCCTACAGTTAGGGCCAAAACTAGGATTCCCTCTTGATAAACGGAAAATCCACCTTCAGATTAGGTAATTAAACCTTCCGACTGTTAGGGTTATCTGAACCTTTTTTATTTTTAAAATAAAGATCCCACTTTGAGTTTCTTTTGCACCTAGAGATAGAATATAAAAAAATTTCTCCAGCATCGGGTTCGTCTTTGCTCTTACAGAAGACACCACCTTCCAACACCAAAATCCATACCTTACGCGCATGGGGCACTTTATCTCGATCTCTAAACATAGATTAGTTTGTATCTAACACATGCTGCAGGGTGAATCGTTCTCATGAAAATGACCAAGTCTACGTATTCAACACCATAGCACCAAAAATCCTTGTCTTTCATACATGGGGAATTTTATCCCGAATTTTAAGTAGGGATAAGTCAGTACCTAACACGCGTTGCCGGTTAGTCTTTTACCATAAAAAGGATAAAAACCCACGTATTCAACATCATGGTAGGCTATTATTAATAACGCAAAAATCCGTGCCTGACATGCATGGGGAATTTTATCCCGAATCCTAAGTAGGCATAAGTCAGCACCTAACACGCGTTGCCGTTTAGTCTTTTACCGTAAAAAGACAAAATCCCACGTATTCAACATCATGGCAGGCCGTTATTAATAACGATGAAATCTGTGCCTTACACACACGGAGAATTTTATCTCGAATCTTAAGTAGAGATAAGTCAACGTCTAACACGCATTGCCGGTTAACCTTTCTCCATGAAAAGAACACCGGGATTCACGTCTGGGGGATGTTATCTTAATCCCTGAATAGAGATAAATCTACGCCTAACACACGTTGCATGTTAGTCTTTCCCTGTAAAAAGGACAAAGCCTATGTATTCAATATTATAGCATCAAGTCTAAGAGAGTTCATTCTCGTAGCACAACGTAACATGTGAAATAGATTTAGATAATTTTTATGCAAGCCAGATTCAAACGATAATTAGTAAAAGTATATCAAATCCGTTGATGGCTGAGCGTTTGCCAAAAATCCTAAAGTCTACACCTAACAGGCGTTGCCGGGTAGTCTTTTCCCGCGACAAATGACAAAGTCTATGTATTCAATATTATAGCATCAAATCTAAGAGAGTTCATTCTTTTAGCATAACATCACATAGGAAACTGACTTAAACAATCCGTATACTAGCCCAACTCAAACGGTAGTCGGTAAAGGCTCGTCAAACCCGTTTATGGCTAAGGGTTTACCAAAAATCCCATAAGCACGATAGACACTAACTCATCAGCTTCATCAGTTGGTCTCGTGACTTGAACACCTGGGAGAACATCAATTCCAGCTGAAATTTCTACAAAGGACCTTAAACATGTTACAAAAGAAAGTTAATGTTGGTCAACGCATAACCGTGAGTCAACACCGATCAACGCATTGCGATGAAGGTTAACACTAGTCAACACATAACCGTGAGTCAACATTAGTCAACACATCGACCATGTTCACCAAAATAAGGCTCAAATCAATTCCAGGTTAAAGGATGATCCAGGGAGTCCAACTGTAATTCAGATACAAATTCCTAAAGTAGATAATCAGTTTAGCGTTGAATCAATGACACAAGAAAAAATTAGAAACCCATGCACCAGTTTTAGTTCAAGACTTCGACAACGGTCAGTCGATAAATGCAATACTGTAGGAATTTCAACCATTCGACAAAATACTAAATAGACTAAAAACTAAAGAAGTCAAGATTCAAAGCCAGTTACAGATCCTTTTACGCCGATTGAAGGTTGGGTCTATCACATCCAAAATATTACAGGCTCTTCTATAAAAGAATGAGACCGAAACACTTTGGAGGGGGTATCAAAAATTACCTATAGGTCCCCGAACACGACTCGAGATGACGAGCCATCGAGCGACGAACTGTCAGACGACGTGGCGATGAGCCATCAAAACAATAAAGTGGTGAACCATTTTTGACGTAGCAATAAGACATCGGAACAACAAAGCAAGGGAATGCGCGCTTACCAGCCATCTCCAAGTTGACCGCGCGCTCACCGGCCACCTCTAAGTGGCCCGTGTGCTCATCAACCACCTCCAAGTGGCCCACGTGCTCATAAGCCACCTCCAAGTGGTTTGTACACTCATCAGCCACCTCCAAGTGGCACATGCGCTCATCAGCCACCTCCAAGAAGCCCGCACGCTCACCAGCCACCTCTAAGTAGCCTGCGCACTCATCAGCCACTTCCAAGTGGCCCGCATGCTCATCAGCTACCTCTAAGTGGCCCGCGCGCTTATCAGCCACCTGCAAATGGCCCGTGCGCTCATCAGCCACCTCTAAGTGGTTCGCGCACTCGTCAGCCGCCTCCAAGTTAACAAAACGCATGAAGCGAATCGATGAAGCTTACAAGTCAGCGAAACGACAAAATGCGGGTAACGACGAAATAAAATAAAAATGCAAGTCCCTGGCGGCCGAGTCACATTGAAACGACTCGGCCAAGGCTAAGCCACCATAGGGTGGCTCACACAGTGCCGAGCTACAGTGGGGTGGCTCGCGCCCGGAAGTACCCAAAACATGTTTTTGATGATTTTTCTCAGGATATGTTCATTTCAGAGCCTCCCAACTGTTTTGAAGCTATCACTAAATATAGTTAAGCGATTATTAACTGAGGATAACATCAAATCATCAATTTTTATCTAAAAACGCTACAACCAAAGCCTATAAATACAAGCCTAGGGACCTATACACAAGGAGATCTGAAATCTAGGTGAGGTGCTATCAAATTGAAGAGTGATCCACGAATTTTAGAGGAGGGCTAGCAGATCTTGGCGAACTTTAGCATAAAGAGTGAGCTATTCGAAGGATCTGAGGCTTGTTTCCTCTTTCCTCCGGATCAAACTTGGTTTTGTTCTCGAGAAGAGTTGTAATCTCGCTTGGTCGAGATTAACACTTCTGCGATTAGTTATTTTGTGAAGTAAGAGCATTGAATTTTAATTCTGTCAACTGGATCTGATCCACGGTGGTCCACGGACTAACGCGTCCCCAACATAGGCAAAGATCCCACGCAAGTAGCGTGTGATAAACGTCATCTGCGTGTGTTTGAAGAGAGATGTATTTTCTTATTTCATTTGTGTAAGCGAGTAGTCTTATGAAAAGATTAACTCTTTTGAATTCATCATAATCGATAAACAATTGTAATGGATTCTATAAATTAACCAACTTTCTACGCGAATAGTAGGAGTATATAAGAAAATATTGTTAGTACATATAGAAATAAAATCATCTATACTACACTAAATAGAAATTGGTATTTAAAAACTCACATCTCCATAGTTCATGTCATGTATGCCAAGTATCCATAAATATACCCTACTCTCAGGTAATCTAACATAGGATCAACACCACAAATGTGTACGTATGTGTGTGTGTATATATATATATATATATATATATATATATATATATATATACTCTTGTAAGGTACTCACAATATCATATGGAAACAACATCCTAACTCAATCGTTCTGCGGAGATAGGTAAATCACTCTATTCTGGAATGATGCATCCAGATAATCATACAATGGAGTGTAAGCATATCAGCCCAATATAGAAACCCCGATCATCTTCGAGTATGGTACAGTCGCGGTCTCATTACGGAAAAACGTCTAACTCTAAGTGTGGTACAGCAGCGGTCTCATTACAGGAAAACATCCATCACTAAGCATCCACCACTGACGGATTATGTATTATATGTGTTAGTCCAACACTATTAACTTGGTCATGTATTACGCATCTCGACTATGCATATAAACTCAACTAAGAACATGTATGTAAGTGTTCTTGCACGGATCTTGATGTACAAATCTATATCTCATGTTCACAAACATCTTAGGTGTTAAACAGATGACAAACAACATAATACAATGTGAGTTGATCGAGAAAATCCCTTGATTAAACAACAATTTGCACAAAAACAAGCACAGACATAAACATGCAGGTTGGTTTACCAGGCATGCGTCTCCGGTCGACCAGCCATAAGTCCAGAGCCTGGTTTTGCAGGCTGTGTTTATGTACCGTGTTCGTAATTCTAGCTAGTTTAACTTGCTGTAAAACATGTAAAATATGTTTTAAATACTTAATTACCATTGCTGAAGATCATCTAGCACATGAAACAATAATTATTACATTAATTGACATGTACTAACCCTAAACAAGTACAAAAGCATCAAAACATCGTGAAGACCATCAAAACTCATTTAAATCTCATTTTTAATTACTTTATATCTTGATCTACATCATAATATTCATTTGAAATCCTTTAAACACATAAAATTTAGATCTTTATCTCACATATTACAAAAGAACTATTTTTATGCATGAAAATAGGTTTTAGGCTAAATATAACCAAATCAAAACTCATTAAAACAATTTAAAACATGGGTGTAGGGTTAGCAGAGATAAAACTCGCTTGAAAATCTTTGTTGAAAGCCTAAAAGTGCACACCCAAGTCAGATCCCTTAGCCACAAGCCAACAATCTGGCCTTCACGTCGAAAATTTTTTCTCAAAGCTCTTGAATTCACAAAACTTGGATCTAGGGTTTATGAGGGAGATGATGGCTACTAGGGTTCAAGGGATATACTAAAAGATGTGAAGAATTCGTGAAAAAGTGGTATTTATACATATGTGTGCAGCTGGGCCTCAAAATATCTGAAATCCAACCGTAACTAGGTTTCTGAAAAATCCGACGTCGGTTGACCGCGCCTTGTGCGGCGGTCGACCGACCAGAGTATTTTCAAATGTGCATGGTTTTAGCTTTGTGCATGTTTTGAACTTGATTCTTTCACATATATGAACTTGTTTGATCTCAAATCACTTGCTATTATACTCATACACTATTTAATGGTATTTATCATGTTAATAATTTATTTATCATAATTAATCACATATTATCTCAAGTTTACGTTGTTTTACACAAGTCCTTCATCTCAAACTCATGTTTGAGTTGAGATTTTAACTCGTTGACTTCTGACATATCTTTAGTTGCAATTAACATGTCATCGACATATAAAAGTAAATACACAAAAGAACCATCATTATGCTTATTATGATAAACACAACTATCATTTTTACCTCTAGAGTAACCATGCTCAAACATGAAAGTATCAAATCTTAAGTACTACTGTCTCAGAGACTATTTCAACCCATAAAAAGATTTCTTTAACCTACACACATGATCTTCTTTTCCTTCAACAATGAACCCCTTTGGCTAATGCACAAAGGTCTGCTCCTCAAGCTCGCCATGTAAAAAAGTCGTCTTCACATCAAGTTGCTCAAGCTCCAAAGTAGAATGAGCAACTATGGAAAGCAACACGTAGATTGAGGTGTGTTTTACAACTGGAGAGAATACTTTATTGAAGTCTACATCTTCTGTCTGAGTGTAGCCTTTAGCTACCAAGCGTGCCTTGTTCCTTACAGAATTTGTATTCGGAGCCCTTCTTTCTTATTGAAGACCCATTTACAGCCAACAATTTTTTGTCCCCTTGGCGGCTTCACTAACTCTTATGTCTTGTTCTTGTGAAGAGTCTTCTTCTCTTCAGTCATCGCAACAGTCCAATTTGTAGCCTCATTACCACTAATAGCCTCTTTATAGGTAGAAGACTCTAGAATCTCAATCAATTTTTCTATACTCAAAGCATAAGCATGCATGTTTGCATAGCATTGAGTATGTCGCATCTGCATTTTTGTTCTCTTAGTGGCAATATTATATTGTTGCTCTTACGATGTATCAGCATCTGAAGTTGAACCTTCCGCAGTATCAACTAGTTCAACATTAGCGCCCTCAAGAACTTTCTTTGAAGCTAAGTTCTCTAGCTCCACCTGCTTGCTAGACTCCTTTTCAGTACCTGTAGTGTTAATAATAAACTCCTTTCTCGGGTGAAGCATGAATTTTTTTATCAAAAGTAACATCTCTACTAATAAACTTAGGTGACTTAGAGTCATAACATCACAATCTATATCCCTTCACCCTAGTAGCATATCCTAGAGAGAGAGTTTTTTTGCTTTAGGTTCAAGTTTACCATCATTAACATGAAAATAAGCAGAGCAACCAAATACTCTTAAATGAGAGTAATTAGCAGGGGAACCAGACCATACCTCTTCTAGAGTCTTAATATTAATTATTGTAGAAGGAGATCTATTTATCAAATCGCAAGTTATATTGACTGCCTCGGTCCAAAAGTCTCTTGATAAATCGACATTAGAGAGCATGCACCGAGCTCTCTCCAAAAGTGTTCTATTTATCCTTTCTGCAACACTATTTTGCTATGGTGTATGTTGAACTATACGATGACGCATAATACCTTCATTCTTGCAGAACTGGTCAAATTCCATGGAACAAAACTCCATCTCATTATCGGTTCTGAGGCGCTTTACTTTCTTTCATGTTTGCTTCTCAATCATAACCTTTCATTACTTGAAGGTTGTAAACACATCACTCTCATACTTCAAAGGATATAGCCAAACTTTTCTGGAATAATCATCAATTAATTTTAGCAAAAAATAAGCTCCACCTTTCGATGGAAAATGAGAAGGACCCCAAACATCTGAATGTATTTAATCTAAATTACCCTTGGTTTTATGGACACCAATACTAAAGGATACTCTATGGTATTTGCCGAAACACAATGCTCACAAAAGTCTAGCTTACTAGTTTTTTTACCACAAAGCAAACCTTGTTTGCTCAATACATCTGGTCCTCTCTCACTCATATGCCCTAACCGCATATGTCATAAATGTGTAGTGTCTGAATCTGAATCCTTTGAGGAGGACACTGTTGCAGCACCTGCCACTGTACTGAGGATATAGAGGGTATTTACCTTCTTTCCTTTCATTACAATAAGAGAGCTTTTACTAACTCTCAAAACTCCACTTCAACCGAAAACTTAAAACCATTTGAGTCAATGGTGCCTAAAGAAATGAGATTCTTCTTTAACTCTGGTATATGTCGGACATTGCTCAGTGTTCTAATAATATCATCATAGGTACTAATCTTAATTGATCCGATACCAACAGTCTTACAAGGCATGTTATTTCTCAACAAGATATTCCCACCATCAATAGACTGATATGTGACAAACCAATCCCTATGCGGACACATATAATAGGAACAATCCGAATCAAGAACCCACTCATCTTGTGAATGAGTATTAATACTAATTGAAAGAACTTCATGTGAAGTAGAAGAATCTTCAATTACAGTAGCAACTGAATATTTCACCTCCCCAGACTTCGATTTTGGATTATCCTTTGCTTTGAGCACTGGACAATTAGATTTTATATGTCTATATTTGTGACAGTAATAACATTCAACATTCTTTCTTGGCCTGGACTTTGATCTAGACATATTTATGGACTTGCATCTACCACAAACACCATTTTCAAGACGACCATAAGCGAACAAGCCTTCAGCTTGATCCTCTCCTCCTACGACAAACATTTTCTGCCTTAACTCTTTTGAATGTATGGCTGATTTGACATCCTCCAAAGAAAGTGTATATTTACCGTATAACATGCTATTAACAAAATTCTCATAGGAAGGAGGTAATGAACATAACAAGACGAGTGCTTGATCTTCTTCGTCGTTTTTAACATCAATATTCTTTAAATCCATAAGAATAGTGTTAAGTTCATCTAAGTTGTTTTTAATTCGCATACCTTCCTTCATGCGAAGGGTGAAGAAGCATTGCTTCAAGTATAGCTTGTTTGTTAGAGATTTAGTCATGTACAAACTTTCTAACTTGAGCCACAAGCCGACGGTGGTATCTTCATTTGCAATCTCTCGCAGGACATCATCGGCCAAACAGAGTTGTATGGCACTATGCGCCTTCATCTCCATCTCTTCTTTCTCATCATTGGACATAGATTCCGGTAACTTATCCTTTCCAGACAAGATTTTGAACAGTCCTTATTGTACTAGGAGAGCCCTCATTTTTACTCTCCACAAACTGAAGTTGTTCTCCCATCGAATTTCTCCACTTTATATTTTGCAGAAGATATCTTGAAGCCTACTAGAACGGTAATTATAATCATAAACAGTAACCATACTTTTGAACAGTAACCATATGTATGAATAGTTACCATACGTATGAATAGTAATAGCACTTTGAATAGTATCATACTCATGAATAGTACCCAGTGCCTTTAAAGAATAAATAATAATCAAACTTAATTTTTGATGTAGAGGATCCACTTTTAGTGGCAGCCACAGAGCATACGATAAGCAGATACGCGTATTCTAAGCAGGTTCTGATACCAGTTTGTTGCAGCAGGGGTCTTCACATGCACGAAAGTTGTCTATTCAAGAGTGGAGAATAACAACACTGAATAAACACAGTGAACACAAAGAGAATATCACACAAGGATTTAACGTGGTTCGGTCGGTATAACCTACATCCACGGGCGAAAGCAGCAGAGAACTTCACTAATCATAAAAGAGAAGATTATAAAAGAGGAGATCACTATCTAACGAGAGAATCACACAAAGAAAGAGATTTCCCTGTCTATCTCTCTCTCTTCTCTCTCTCTAATTCTTTTCTTTCTCTCCGTCTGTCTGTCTCTAAACTTTCTCACACCTCACTTTTATAGTTTTCAAATAATAATAATAAATTAAAAAAGTGGTTGTTGGAACAGTAATTGGGAGTAGGTGGCACAGTGATGTTAGGTAAATGGAGAAATTTTCAAAGACACATGACAATGATAGATCTCTAATCCTATCTAATTCTTATAAAGTTTTACAAGGAATCAAAAACACAATCCTAATTTGGAGTTTGAGTTGATACCCAACACGGTTCTCTCTCCGGTTGATGTACCTTCTAGAAATCTAGGGACTTGTTTTCCTCCGAACATACATATTTTCATGAACCCAAGAACATAATGACATCAATTTGTAATTCTGTTTCACGCATTTTACTCCTGGCCAGTCAACTTCTGACTCTGCTTCCTCCACCTTACCTCTAAGCAATCCAATTCTTGGTCTAATTTTCATGGCTGCCAATGTTGTAAGCTCGAATAAACTTAAATTTGCGATTGCATGCTGTAACTGTAATAAAAACCAGAGAATTTCCTAGTATTCGGTTTGTACTTGTTTTACTCAATGAATTGTTTCCATTGTTAATCTGCATATGCTACCTATATACAAAGACGTGGGAGGCTATTTCATTCTGAATCGAGGCCAGTGACAATAGATGCCTGTTTCTGCAAGGCCCAGAAGTTATCATTAACAAGTGCACTACCGTCTACACTTCCTAGACTGACTAGATGTTCCTCCAATTTCATTGAGCTTCACGCGCGTATCTTTGAAGAATAAACTGGCAACTTGTAAACTTTCAGTACAAGTATCTTCCCAATCGAACCACCTCGGTTTTAGTGAATGCAGGATTTAAGCAGCGTTAGTTTTTGGCAGGTAAACTGAGATTCACACTCTTATTACTCCTATAAAAATTTAGTAGATAAAATCTGGCAATGTCCTATCTCAGAGTTACTCTACAGGTAGATGACTAACTAGATTTTCACTTGTACTGTGAAGTATTTATTTGTATTTGACATATCTGTGTAGCTTTATGTGACTTTGTACCTACGTCCAATGTACATGTCAGCGCGAGATAGATGATGGTTGTCTTCAGAAGAAAACTGGAAGCATGGGAGGATAATCAGGAATAATTAAATGTTTCCACAATGGCGCAACAAACATAGATTCTTCGGCAATAGATAGATTTTTGAAAGGTAAGCATAGAGAGTGCAGAAAGAAAAAAAATCAAACTTGGTAAATACTTTGATGACCCTTCCATAGCCAATTTATTATAACATGATGTGAATTCATTTAGTCTGCGATGCAAAATAACCATCGGAGAGAAAGAGAGAAGTAGGTAGTAACATGACACTCTCCTAATTACAGACTAGAAGTCGTTATCTTACTCTAGAAACAATATTTATTTTTTCATTACTATTACTAAATTCTACTATACATAAGAACAAAGATGGAAAGATCATGCGGAGTCCACTAGTAGAGTTTAGTCATGAGGGATGAAACTATGAGACTATAAAGTTATAACATTCAACCCTCACCACTATTGGGTAAAAAACGGGGTTGATTGATTGACTTTTCCCCCTTTCTCTATAGATAAAATAGATTAATAAAGAAAATGATAATAAAATGATCAAAAGAAATATTCAGTAGGACACAAGAATTTTAACGTGAAAAAACCCTTCAACTGAAGGTAAAAACCACGGGACGTAGTCCAGAAAAGTCTTCCACTATGAATATAATGGGTATACAAAGTTTCCTCTCCAGACACTTGGCTAGAGGTACACCAGCAATGAACATGACAGAAAAGATGACTTCTTCTATTCAGGAAAGGAACACAAAAGAATAACACTTTTTCTTTTTTTTCTCTCTCTTTTCTCTCTCCAACACTCAAATACTCTAAGATTTGAATAATTTTTTTCTTCGTTGCTCACACCCTGCTCTCTATCTTCGAATTATAGGCTATTTATAGCCTTAAATCCACCTACTTTTCATTATTTTTCAAACAATGTGCACCGCCTTTTGATTTTTGAGCCCCTACCTTTTTTATTTTCTTCCCGGCCTTTTTAATTTTGCTCCACCATTTTGAGCTGCACCTTTTTACTTTTGTGTGTTCTCCAAAAAAGGATGACCTACAACAATTCTCTCCCTCCCGACGGTATAGAGAGATCCATCACGGCGAGCTTTACGCAGAAGTTAAACTTTTCCCTGTGAATGACCATTGTCATCATATCGGTAAGATTCCTGTCAGTGTGGGTCTTCTGCAGTAGCATCTACTTCTCTTTCATTACAGCTCATAACCAGTGGTACCTCACATCAATGTGCTTTGTACGAGAATGGACATATAATTTTTGCTGAGAACAATAGTGCTTTCACTGTCACAATGTACGATGTACTCATCCTGATTTAAACCCAATTCTTGGTGAAATCTTTTCATCCACAGTATTTTTTTGCCCGCTTCTGCAGCTGCGATGTACTCTGCTTCTGTTGTGGACAAAGAAACACACTTTTATAGCTTGGATTGCTAAGATATAGCTCCCCTTGTAAAAATAAATAAATATTCAAATGTAGATTTTCTGTTATCGAGATCACATGTCATATCTGGATCTGCATAACCTTCCATAATTGATTTGGAACTGCTGCTTGTCAAGCATAACCTTGACCTGCCCTTCAAGTACTTGAGAATCCATTTTAATACTTTCCAGTGTTCTCTTTCAGGGTTTGACATATATCTGCTCACAGTGCCAACTACATAAGCAATGTCTGGTTGTGCATACCATAGCATACATCAAACTCCTAACTGCAGAGGAGTATGAAACATCCATCATTGCTTTCTTTGCTTCTTCAATAGCCGGACAATCTCTTTTGCTAAGCTTAAAGTGATTTGCAAGAGGCGTGCTAACAGGCTCAACACCTTTCATATTGAATCATTCAAGCACATGTTCAACATATTTTTTTGGAGATAGCTATACCTTCATTGTTTTCCTATCTCGAGTAATCTACATGCCTAGGATTTGGCATGCTAGCCCCAAATCCTTTATGTCAAAGATTTAGATAATTACTCCTTTAACATTCAAATTATCTTTACATCCAGCCCAACTATGACCATATCCTCAAATTAAAGTACAAAAATGATGAAGTTACCTTCAGAGAACTTCTGGATATAGACACATGAATCTGCAACTATACGCGTATACTCATGACCCACCATGAGTCAAACTTTTTGTACCATTGTGGTGGTGCCTGTTTGAGTCCGTAAATACTCTTGCAGACTCTATCTTCCTTACCTTTCACTTTGAAACCTTCTGGTTACATCATGTAAATCTTCTCCTCTAAATCACTATGGAGGAATTCGGTCTTCACATCTAGTTGCTCTAACTCGAGATCTTGGCTTGCTATAAGACCCATAACTGTCCTGATAGATGTCATCTTCACAACTAGAGAGATAATCTCATCAAAGTCAACTCCTTTCTTCTATCAAAAACCTTTGATGACCAACCATGCTTTGTACTTCAGCGTTTTTCTCCGTCTTTCTTCAATTTGAAGACCCACTTATTCTGCAGTGCTCTTTTGCCCTTGGTAAGTCTCACTAACTCATAAATATCGTTCTTATGCAAGGAATTTGTCTCTTCTTGCATTACCTAGATCCAACAGTCTTTGTCTCTATGAGATTGAGCCTCCTGAAAACATTAAGGCTCCCCCTCATGAGCAACTAAAATATATTCAATAGAGGGATACCTTGTAGATGGTTGTCGGATTCTCTCGAACCTTCTAAGCTGAGCTCCTTCGCCTTCTTGAGGAGTTAGTACTTCATCCTCATCAGCTTCTCCATTATCACCGTCATCATCAATGTTGTCCATCTCTGGTATGTATTGCACGTGATCGTGCGCATCTCCCCTGTCGTAACATCATCTAGTGGGGGAAGGAACTGTCATAGGGTTGGAATCTCCATCAACCTTATCATCTGACTTCTCATTGATTGTTTGGCCTTCATGAAAGACCACATTTCTGCTTCTGATAACTCTTCTTTTTATAGGATCCCACAGTCTACACCTGAATTCTTCAACTCTGTAGCCAATGAAGATGCATGGAATTGCCTTGTCATCAAGCTTGGATCTTTGCTCCTTTGGAATATGTGCAAAACCTTTGCACCCAAACACCTTCATATGAGAGTAAGAGACATTTTCTTTGTCCATACTCTCTCTAGAATATCGAATGATAAAGGAGCTGATGGAGATCGGTTGATCAAGTAGCACGGACTACTTCTCCCCAAAATGCCTTGGAAAGTTTTGTCATCTTTAGCATGCTTCAGACTCTCTCCATGATGATGCAATTCATTATTTCTGTCACACCTTTGTGTTGAGGAGTACCTAGTACAATCTTTTCATGTCTTATACCATGCCTTGAGCAATAGCCTTTGAACTACTTGGATGTGTACTTGCCTTCATTGTCTATGCGGAGACATTTCAAAGGCTTCCCGGTCTCTCTCTCCACCATAGCATGGAATTTTTGAAAACACTGCAACACCTGGTCTTTTGTTTTTAGGTTATACACCCATAATTTCCTGGATGCATAATTAATAAACGTGACAAAATACTTATCGCCACCGAGAGACTTCTCTTCGATGGGACTACACACACCATAGAAAACCAAATCTAACACGTTAGATTTTCTATGGGAAGCTTTACTTAATGAAAGTCAATGTTGTTTGCCAAATAAACAATTATCACATGGGTATAGAGCAATACCTTTGCTTAAGGAAATTAGTCCCTTCCTAGCTAAAATCTATAACCCCTTCTCGCTCATGTGACCCAGCCTTTTGTGCTAGAGATTTGGAGAAGAATTATCCTCCACCATGTTAAGGATGTCCACATCTTTGCTTGAGTTCAATAAAGCGTGCCAGATGCTTTCCCTTTGACAACTACCAAAGCTTCTTTGGTGAGTTTCCATCTTCCATTACCAAAGTAGTTTTCGTAGCCCAACTGGTCCAAAGCAAGCCCAGATATGAGATTGAGGTCGTAATCAGGAATGTGTCTTATGTCCTTTAAGGTCATCATGCATCCAACTTTTGTTTGTAGACAAATATCACCAATCCTGATAATATTTGATTGCCTCAAACCCTCCTACATTTTGTTGTTTTTCAAAAAAATGTGCATCGCCTTATGATTTTTGAGCCCCTACCTTTTTCATTTTCTTCCCCACCATTTTAATTTTGCTCCACCTTTTTGAGCCGCACCTTTTTACTTTTGCTTGTTCTCCAAAAAAAAGGAGGGACCCACAACAACCATAATTTTAAAGTTTTGATGTAGTGGTAGGGATTTTAATAGAACAATACTTCTAGTGGAAGAAAAGAAATAACTAGAACTCTAGCATTAGGAAAATACAAGTTCTCCCTGCATGCTATGTTGTTCGAAGGGACATGCAAGAGAAGCTTCCCTATTCCCTATAAAATTTACGACTACTAACATGTGACCCTTCTCCAGTGTGCATATGTCATTCAGTTAGACACTACACTTTCTTACATTCTGGAGAAAAAGGAAAATGAGAAACCAATAGACTTCACGATAATGGATACAAGCAATAAGATATACTTAAGATGTATCTGAATAATCAGTATGGTCATATCTGAAACATAACAATAGGAAGAAAATAGACAGGATAAGCCAATATTTGAAGAAGGAAGGGTGTTATTTCCGCAATTTTCAAATAACATAATTCAGAATTTATTTTCCTGAGTGCTCTTAGTGTACATCACACAAATGTTTAAACAAGAACACAAATTTATATAAACCCGTGACATGAAATTATTAAGTTTATCACGGGGTGAATACGTAGACATGGTCGATTCAATGGAACCACCTCGATAGTTTGTAAAAACTTAAAATAGGAAGATATATGTATCTCGTACATTCATATACCCCTGACATGGGCTTGTCTTTGTATCATCATTAAGCTAACAGCAACAGGAAGGACACATGCATCCAGCTTCATAACCTTCACAAACATTCCAATTCAGTAGATGAAATAGCCAATAGTGTTTGTCTAAGACTATAAGATAAGATGCAACATATCTAGTGACTGTATCGAACAACTGAAAACAGGAGATACTGGTAGGAGATGTTCTTCTATAAGCAGTCCAACATGTTAAATGCCAATTTGTAAATCCTTTTAACAATAACTATTTTAATCATTGGTAAGAAAATATCAGATCAAAGCTTTGTATATTATGATCGAATCATTCTTTAGCTCTTTGCATACACTATATTACATTAAGTTGATATTAGGTTGCATAGAACTTCATTTTATTTTTTCAACATCTACTTAGTATGGATGGATAGATCATGGAGAAACGGGCAGACTTGAATCCTTAGGAAGGATTTATCGCCATTGGAATTCAGTTTTAGATTAATCACATGAAATATTTGCTCCTTTAAAGTTGACCTATATCATTTAAAGTACTCAAAAAAACAAAACAAAAAACGTAAGTCAAAAGTTTTTTTCATCATGCATCAAGGGGCCATAAATGGATGATTAAAGGTGCTATGTTGCTTGGATATATATCATTTTAAAATTGATCTGTATCATTTTAGATTCACAAATTCTTGATTCAACATTTTGATCAGGAACACTAAAAACCCGTATGCACTAGTTTTATTGTACGCCATCAACCTGAGCAGACTCTACTTAAATTGTTTATTTTTTGTCAGTACAGAAATAACTTTAAATTTCTTAATTTTTCATTCTTAAACAAAATAAACATGTTAATCAACTTGAATATCCTCAAGTTGGTTTATATCATTAAGTTTCAAGAGGAAGGATCTAGAACCGAATCCTTCCAAACGACCCAATCAACGTCTGTTTCACTACTGCAATTGCTGTCGCAATTTGAAAAGGGATAGTTGCAAAGATAGCTGCAATAGTTTGTTTCATTGTAACTATTGTCGGTTTGCAGCTGCACGCAGTTGCCAAAAAAATGGGAATGAGAAATGATAATATTGATGATTTGAAATAAGGATGGAGCAACTATTAGTAAAGGTCGAGCTAGAGTAAAAAAGTTCTTCAAGTTTCCTCCAGGAATGAGATTTGAACATGTCAACTGGTGCTTCCAGGTGAAATAGTATGCTATCTCTAACTTTTTGGAAATCTTAGGAACATTGGTTTAATAAATATATTTTTTGCATGAATTCTGTTTATTTGTTTCAGAGATACCTGCTCAATGATAAAGTTTGCACAGGAAATTGTTTTATAAATAGTTACTTGTATCTGCAAATGCTTAAATAAAGTCTTCAGGGAGTGTGTTAATTTATTTGAGGCATGCTCGTGGTATGTTCTTTTTATCTTGTTTTTCTATGATCTTATATATCTTGTGCCCACGTAATATTTAATTCGTTCGTTTTCATCGTATACTGATCCTGTCTAGCTATCTTTAAGTGATTGTCATTCCTAATCTGATGAACTTTTACAATCATTTTTGAATCGTTTTTCTTTAGGGTTAATTGCAGATAGACCCCCAATCTATTGCCCAATTAAGGATAGACCTCTATAGTTCTACTGGTCCAAATAAAATCCCTGTGCTATAGACTTGTAGGCGTCAAAAATTGCCCACGGATTCCCACACGCGGCTCGAGACAGAGAGAAGATGATGAACGTCACTATCCGGGTCATAAAAGTTTAATTGACGTTGATGAGCGCATGAAGCAAGTCAACAACCGTGTGAAGCAACGAAACTGCAGAATAACGAAGATACGAACTAATCGGGAGCTACGCTCCGCTTACGAAAAACGAAGTGTCTCTCGTGTCCTGTCTACTCCATGTATGATTCAACTATGGGAGCTTGTAGATCTCTTCGTTGGCTTTCATACGCACTTTGAATAGCACAATTCTGAGTTCGGACGACGAAGATACAGCGGAAACAAACGAGACGCGCAAAACAGTGCTCTGAACCTTAGCGGAGACACCGCAAGTGTCTTGGCCGTGGCCGAGACACCCGTGGTGTCCGAAGACCCCAAAAATCCGTTTTACGCAGCTTTGAGCCGTTTTTCGACCGTTAACCACATGGATTTGTTTCAACTGATCTAATATCATCTAAGAACGTGATAAAGTAATTATAATTGAGGATAAGATCGCATCGGTCGTTCTTATCTGAAAATGGAGGTCCCGAAGCTTAAAAATACAGCCGTAGGGCCTTCATTTAGATAGATCTGGAATTCTCGAGTCTCGGCAAAGCCCTGCTGAATTGGAAACTGAAGGAAGACGAATTTCAGAGAGGAGGAGAAGATCGGATCGAGTTCTTCAGTACAAAGAAGAAGAGTTCGTCAGATCTATAGTTCCCGATTCCTTTCCTTGAGATCGTACCTAGCTGCAATCTCGAGAAGAGTGGTTATATCGCTATTGCCGAGATAATCACTTCGGTTTTTTGATTCTTTCGCGAATCAACGAAACTCCGGATCGATCTGATCATTCGGTGGTCCACAGATAAACCCCGGCACATGCAAAGATCTCACGCAAATAACGGGTGATAAACATCCGTTGTGTTTGTTTTAACGAGAGTTATAATTTTTTATTTTCATTGTGTAAGAGTCTTATAAAAAGACTATCTTTTTGTTTTCATTGTAACGACTGAAGTTGTAATGAATACCTCAATGAAGAAATCAACTTTCGACCAAAATAAGCTGGCGATCACAGTAGAAGCCAACAGCCTTACTGCTAACGCTGTCGTGTCGTAGCCGACAATCAAAATCCCCGTGGCTGAAGAAATCGAATACGAGTTCGACCAATAAAAGTTCGAGGAGTACGTCTCCTCCTCCTCCTCCAGATCCACCTCTCCTGGCAAGCACTGGAAGGTATCCTCCTCCCGAAAGATCCGCTGGTCTTTAGATTTGAAGACCTAAGAAGACGATCTCCCCACTACTGCTGCTGCAGTTGCACCTCGTAACGATCCGCCGGTGTCCGATGAAGCTAAAACCACAGATTCGGACACCGCCTACATTAAGGAGTTAACTGCTGAAGACGTGCCAACTTTATCGAAGAGGGTTCGTCAGAGACATCGCCAACGGTTCGCCCGCCAATTTGCTAAGGCTTTGGAACAAGTGGATGTGATTCGCTACCAAACGGATCCGAAGTCTAAGAGACGTCAAGTGGCTAAGCTATCGTCACAGCAAGCTTCGGGAACCTCCTCCCAACCACCTACTAACTAATAAGTTCCTGTCAAACAGAACCGTTCCACTCTTGAGGAGCGCATTCAAAAACGCCGTGCATTCAGAAACATCGTGTACTTCTTGCGCATGCCCGGATCCTTGTGCGAAAAGCACAAGAAATACAAAAGGAAGAGGCGGTTAAGAGGTCGTCGAGATCTAAATAAGTTTGGATGCTAAAGACCAAATCAGCGTCTAAGACAAAAGCAGGCAACGTTGTTCCCCAGCCTTCGTCAACTACGGATCCCGCTCCTTCTGCCACCACACCTTCGGTGAAGCTCTACGGCGACGTGGATCTCTCCAAATTCAGAATTCCATTGAAGGATTGCCTAGGTCCTCTACACGAAGATCGAGGCAAAACTCCTATCATAGAACGCTTGGAACTGGTAAACAAATCTCGAGCGACTCTTCAGGCTGGGGGTCGTACACGACCTCCCAACAAGACTGTTCCCGTAACCACCTGTTTGGGGGTATGTGTGAAAGATCAGGAGCTCGTTAGGATTTCACCATCACAAAGGTGTGATTTCAAATGTGTGACTCTTGCAAACGCCAACAAGGCGTTGTTTATTCAGAAGAAAACGTGTCTGGCAGAAGACAATGTTATACCTGATAAACAGCCGATAAGTTGCTCCAACCATACTGCTGATAAGTTGTACTATCAGACTGAGGGTAAGTCTCGAAAGAGAAATACCCCCATAAATGCACTCTTACTGTCCATGTGAGAGACTTATCCGGACAGTATTATTAGAATGTAGCTGCCCCAAGACCGCTCTACAGAGGGGCTCGGTATTCCAAAGGTTTTCCTCTGAAGCATCGAATACTAAGCCAAGATGTTTCCGCAAGAAACGATCAGCCATTCAAGATGACAAACTTTCAAAAGTCATGATTAACATAGCTGATAGAGGAAAGTTAACTCGACCTTCTAGTTCTGACCTGCTCATATCGCATCGTCTAACCCGGTTACGATCGGGAACCATTAGACAAAAGGATTATCAGTGAATGCAGAGGGGATTATCCTCAGATGATGAAGCATCAGATGCCAACTTTATAATCGCTTCTGACAATATGGTATCCAACCCAAGACAATCTCGCGACGCACTTATGATCAACACCGAGAAAATGGTCAAAATCATCGAGGATGCTTTGGCTAAGCAAAAAAGAGAACTTTAAGTTCGAATTGGAAATGACCATGATACGGATGAAGGAAGAACATGACCAACAGATTCGGACTCTGTCCAATCAACTAGGTGAATCCAGCCGTCGCAACATTGCTAACCAAGAAGCTAACGATTCAGATGTGAACGAATACCTCGATGAAGACAACCCTCCGGTTGACCAGAACGTTAGGGGTGGCCCCACTAAAGACAACGACGTTGGGGGTGGTCCCACCGAAGATGATAATATCGGGGGCGGCTGCGTTGTTCCTTTTAGAAATCATCTAAAGCATGATACAGACGAGTACAAAAAGATGAAAGATCTTGAGAGTAAAATTAACGCTCTGATGTCTACTCGAGAGGTGAAGAAGAACGGTATTTCGTGTCCTTACCCAAGAGAGTGGGAGCCGATCCCGTATCCGGCCAGGGCCGGCCCCGAGCTTTGGGTTGCCCTAGCCCAATCCAATT
>BQKN01066619.1:398429-419788 GCA_022839385.1 Asparagus kiusianus | reverse complement strand
TTTTTTAATTTTGCCAAGGGCCCCGAATATGTCAGGACCGGCCCTGATTATAGTGTAGTTGTGTCCACTACAATGCGATACTATGGTCCTGATAGACGGTGTTTGCTTTCACTCAAAAGTTAATATTGTCATACTTATGCTTAATCCATAATCAAAGAAAAACAATATGACTCACCAAAAATCAAGAAAAGAAATTTTACCATCCTGATGACTTGCCTATGAATAGTCTAAACTCGTATTTGATTGATAATAGTCAATAGATCTATTAAACGATGGAGGTGATTAATTCAGAAGAGGAATAAACAGTAGAGATTATGCATTATGAGTTATCAGTTTCATTAATAACGCGAGGAAAATGCAAGTCTTGTTAGAAGCCGGAAGGTTGGGAAGCGCGAGGTTTGGAATGAGAGGGAAATAAAAAACAATATATGACGCAGACAATGAGTTATTAATTAGAAAGAGCCAAATTTCTAAGAAGCACAAGTACAATCAGGGTTTGCTTATAGCAAAGATTTCAAATAACGCTCCTTGACTTCGAGAGTTTTGTGGATAACTTCCCCATTGATAATTTCACCAACTCCCCCGAATTTGGAGGGACTTTGCACAAGAAATTCTTAGGTGCTCCGCGAGCACGATGTGGCATATATCATACTAATAGGAACATATCTTGTAGCATAAGAAATATTATTTCATACCACCATTTTCTCTTTTTTTTCATGTCCTTTGTGCCACGTATGTTATTCCTATTGGTGTGGTATATGCTACTCTGGTACTCATTAGGCACCTAAGGGTTTTTCATTTTGCACATAAACCCCTTGAACTTATCTTATTCAACTAAAACATTTAAAGATTTTTCACTTTTGTGGTTCAACAAAAAACAATGAAACCTCTCGGTAAGATACTGATACACCCATTTAAAAAGTGTTGTTTCTGAATATTTTCTATTTGTCTTGTTTGGTTCAGCCAAAAAAGAGGAAAAGATATTCGGTGGTGAAGCTACATTAGGGCGAAGGGTAGGGCTGTCCAAAAAGCCTACGGCCCGAGCCTGACCCGGGTTTTTCCCGGACACCCGGGCCGGGCCCGGGCCCGGGTCCAGGCCCGTAAAAACACGCATGGTCCGGCCCCGGGCCCTGCCCGGAACAGTGCCGGTCGGGGCACCAAAACCGGGCCGTGCGGTCCAGGCCCGGCAGCAACGGTCACCAGAGGCGACCGTTGCTGGGAAATGCCGGGCCAGCCCGGACCGGCCCGGTCAAAAATGACCGTTTTGGCCGGCCCGACCCGGTCATAACGGACATATATGGGTTTTGACTGTTTTGGCCTTAAAAACGATCAAAAAACGACTAGAATATGAGGGTTTTTTGGTCATTTGTCTAGGAGGTTGCCTCTATAAATAGAGGGAGGTTTTTACTTCTTCTCCTCACACCAAAAGTCATCTACTTCTCTCTAATACTCTCTTATACAATCTTATACTCTCTTAAAATCTCTTATATCAAGAAATGAGTCCTAAAAGGTCGAGATCTGCACCAAGAGCTCCTAAAAGATCGAGATCCGATGTGTGGAATTTTTTTGAGAAGATAGACGTCACCAAGGATGAACACGGTAGGATCATCATCCAGAAGGCTAAATGTGCTTTGTGCGGCCAGACTTTCCAAGCTCATCATAAGAGCAGCACTAACCACCTCAAACGCCATATAGAAAAACACAACAAATGCTAGAATCTTTAAGGTGATATTCGACAATCTATGATTTCTTAATCCTCCTCTTCTGATAGTCTCGGTAGTTGGAATTATGACGCTGCCCGAGCCAGAAAATGCGTAATCAGGTTTATCATTCTTAAAAATCTTCCTTTTAAATTAGTAGAAGATGATGAATTTGAAGATATGTTTAGAGATGGTTTTTATCACGCATTTATAAAATTTTCTCATCAAACCTGTCAACGTGATATTCTAAAATATTATCAGGAGGAAAAAGAAAAAGTAATTTCTTATTTTAAAAATCTAAACTGTAAATTTTTTTTAGCTTCTGATATTTGAACATCTAGAATGCAAACTAGGTATTTATGTATCACAGCACACTGGATTGATAAAAATTGGCAAATGTTTAAAAGAGTTATTTCTTTTATTGCAATTGAAGAGTCACATACTGGTATTAATATTACAAATTTAATAATTAAAGAACTTATGAACTAGAAATTGATCAAAGAATATTTTCTCTTTCACTAGATAATGCAAGTAATAACAATATAGCTGTTGATTTTATCAAAACAGCTCTGTCATTGCCATGTCATGGTGAACTTTTTCATATTAGATGTATCTGTCATATTTAAAATTTAATTGTTCAAAGTACATTTTCTGAAATTAAACTCATGATAGAAAATATTAGAACAGTTGCTAATATGCATAATGCTTATGAAATGAGAATTAAAAGATGGAAATAATGTTGTAAAAGAAAAAATTATAGGCCCAGACTAATTCCAAAAGATGTTGACCATAAGTGGAATTCCACCTATGCAATGTTAAGTGTAGCAATAGAATATAAAGAAATTATAAATAATTTTATAAATTTTTATACTTCTAGTTCTAGCTCTAGTAGTAGTTATGAAATATTTGAAGATGAATGGATAATTATATGTAATTTAAATGAGATGTTACAAGTCTTTTATGACGCTACAATGTTATTATCTGGCTGTTGTTATCCAACAATTACTTTAGCTGCTTTATAAATTTTAAATATTCAAAAGTTTTTTTTAAAATATCGTACGGATGATACTTTTGGATCTATAATTTTTCAAATGGAAAGTAAATTTTTAATAAGTATTTCAGGCCTATTCCTCATATTTTTTGTTTGGCGGTTCTTATTGATCCATGTTTGAAGGATATTGGCTTTTGAAATTTGTTACAATCATTATATGATGGACAGATTATAGACCTAGATGATGGATCCATCCTTACTGCTACTTCTCATCATTTAGTTATTAGAAATTATTTTCAAACATTATATGATGAGTATGCAGCTAGACATGGTGTAGCTGCACAACAGTCTACAGTTTCAGCGCCTTCGAGCACAAGCCGAGGTAAAAATGTAAGTTTTGATAGGTATGCAATGGTAGCTGAACTAACCGGTGGATCTGGACTTGGATCAGTATTAGAGGTTTCTGAAATAGATGAATATTTATCTACTTCCTTAGTTAAATGTCAAGGAAATGCTTTAGATATTTTACAATGATGGAGAGTATATGGATCAGTTACATATCCTATACTTTTTACCATGGTTCGTGACTTACTAACAGTGTAGGTTTCGATGGTAGCTTCAGAATCCGCCTTCAGCACAGTAGGATGTTTGATCGAAGACCATAGGATATGCTTAGATCCGTATACTGTACAAGCGGTGATGTGCTTACAATATTGGTGGAGGTACGAGAAGCGAACGCAAGGCATCGATCGGATGGTTGTAACTGAAGATAAATTTGAAGAGTTGGGACTAGCAGATAGGTATAAAGATTAGATAATATTCATTAAATTATAATTTTTATTTCTTAGCTTTAAATTTATAATAAAATATTTTGAAAAAATGTACAAATGATAGTGATATAGGTGAGTAGGTGCCAACCTAGTTGGGATGTACTCATCTATTGTGATACGACGAATTCCGAAATAAATTTATACTTGTAAAGGATTTACTGATTATTCATAAAAAAGTTATTTTTATTATTTTTTATTTTTATAATTTTTTGTACTTATAATTTATGTCATTTCAAGTTATTAAAAAAATTTATGTCATTTTTTATAATTTTTATGTATATTTTATAATTTACGGGGATTTTTAAAATTTTTAAAAACTTTAAAAAATAAAAAACAAAAAAATAACGGGTCGGCCCGAACCGGCCCGAATGGACAGCCCTAGCCAAGGGGGCAATGGTCATACCTTGAAATAGTAATAAGAATATTTAAATAGGGATTATTTGTTAATAATAAGTTATAAATAGTAGAATGTATGAGATACATCAACTTTCTCCAACTTAATTCTTATCATTCCTCATTATAATATTAGTCCTCCAAATCTTTCAAGTTTAAAGGTCAGTCTCTCAAATTTTCGTATTTTGAAATTAGTCCTTCAAATCTTTTAAGTGCTTTTGAAAGTAATCATCCAAATCTTTATATTATGAAATTAATCCCTCAAATCTTGAAAGTGATTTGAAAGTCTCTCAATTAGTTAAGATAAGTATTATTTTATCCCAATCAAACAAATGCTAATCAAGGAGATTAATTTCAAAATAATTATAAGAGTTGGAGAACTCATTTCAAATTATGATGATTTGAACCAATATCAAAATATTAAAGATTTCAGGAACTTATATCAAAAGATACGAGTTGCAAATGGCGATCGGGAAATAAACCTAACAATTCGCTTCCTCTCTTCTGCCTTGGGCCTCGGCCCTTGGTTCCTCACTTCGCCCTCACCCTCAATTCCTCAAAATCAAATAAGAGACGAGCATACATATTAATAATTGTTTATGGTTACTTATATCGAGAAAGATATATATTTGTAACATTAATGAGGAAGATGTCGTGAAAAAGTCTTAATAAACGAAGGTAAACAAAATTTATTATAAATGTTATAGTTTAATTTGAATAAAGTTTTAGAAGTTTCCTTCTGTAATGATATTTAGATTGGCAAAATGACCAGATTGGTATATTTTGTAGAGGCTTGGTGATATGTTGGTATATTTTCTTTTAGTTTTATCAGATTGGTTTATTTTATCGACTCCGACACCAAATACACCTTAAATTTGGCCGGAGTTACTGTTCGGACTAGTGCTGACGGGATTTTTTTGCATAAAATCCCTCATTAAAACCTCATCATGCTCCTAACTCTCTCCTCCCTCTTCCCCTCTCCCTCCTCCTCCTCATCCTATTCAACCTCCCCCTCTCCCTCATCATCATCATCCTCTTCCTCCTCCTTATCCTCTTCAACCTCCCCCTCTCTCTCCTCCTCCTAAATTCAACCACAACTGCTAGTAGTTCAGCTAGCTTCTTGTTTGGGAAAATATTATCAGCCTTCATCCTTTCCCTAAACCCATATGCTGGAATCCTTACATTCAAGTAGGCTTCAAGCAACAACTCATGTAATTTTATCTTATTTATGAACCCAGCATGCCTTCATCCATTCTCTTTCATGCTCTTAACCAAATCTTCCCCCTCAAATAGAAGTTTATTTTTAGCATATATCCTCAGAAGAGCATCATAGAATTTTGATGAAACTTTATTTCCCAACTTTAATGTTTTCTCAAATACTTCCTCAGCCTTATCTACACAACCACGACGAGGTTTAGCCTCACACACTTTCCAAACCCTCTCAACATCAGAAGCTTTGTCAAGAGAAGCATATAGAGGGAGAACAAACTTACAAGCCATAGATTGAATTATTAGATCAGGCAACATTCCCTCAGCTTTTATCTTCTCCACAATTTGTTCGATGCCATGATGATGATCATGATGACGAGGTTTTGTTGAAGAGGATGAGGAGGAGGAAGAGGATGATGAGGATGAGGGAGAGGGGGAGGTTGAAGAGGATGAGGACGGAGAGGGGGAGGAGGAAGGGGTTAGGAGCATGATGGGGTTTTAATGAGGGGGTTTTATATAATAAATCTCGTCAGCACTAGTCGGAACAGTAACTCCGGCCAAATTTAAGATGTATTTGGCGTCGGAGTTGACAAAATATACCAATCTAACAAAACTAAAAGAAAATATACCAACATGTCACCAAGCCTCTACAAAAATATACCAATCTAGCCATTTTGCCTATTTAGATGTTAAATATTAAAAAAACATCTATTTACCCACCTGATGTTGCTTCCATATAATTGCAAGGTGTCATTTCCCTACTTGTTTTTTTTATGAATAAGAGAGAGAAGGGGATCTATTTACCTCCTCCAAATAATCAAAGAGACCTACTACCTTAGCTCTAGTTCTAAATAGTCTACGATTCAAGGGGCCGGTTTCTTAGGCGTCATTTAGCAGGCAATTTCTTCCATGCTATTGTGCGCTCCCGCCGGGTTCTGTAATAGCAAAGAAAAAGAGAAATAATGGAAAGCAATTCTAAAAATTGGATTTAGTGCCTCAACATCGAATTCTCCTCTTCCTATTAATTCTGATGCTGGATCCCTGGAGAATGATGAAGATTTCTTAGATATTATGGGGTCAACGGGGCCTAAGGGTGAAAAGAAAAAAGGTTAATGGTGGATATCTTGAATGATCCGACCTCTGGATCTCTCGGAATTAGATCTCGTCAGAGATGATCATCGGAGTTCATTCTCGCCATCTCAAGGAATCTCCCGGTTCCCATCCTGATGCTTGCGGATCTGTTTTCAAGGAATCTCCTGGTTCTCATCCTGATGCTTGCGGATCTGGTAAGATTTCTTGGACTGATGAAGTAGATTTTGATGCTGAATCTTCTCGACATCATCAAATCTTATATTCTACTAGATCCTTTGATGCTAAATCACAAAATAGTTTGGAGAATGTGATTTCAGTTCTTGATGATGTTACTTTTTCAGCGAAATCTAAAGAAAATCTAGTTGATAGCTCTGTTGCTGCTAAAGCTCTTAATTCTCCAGTAAATTCATCTTTGGATCCTCCTAAGGAAATTCCAGTGGAACCTGAGGAAAAAATCAAGAAAAGTTGGGCTAGCTTATTTGACGACAATAGAAAAGTTGGTAGTGGTATGAATCTGAACTTTGTTAATCTAGAAGATAAAGGTTTTGTGACTTTTAATGAAGAAAAATGGAATGAGGGCAACTCAAATTGGCAATTTTTTTTAATTGGTCAAGTTTTAGGCCTGAATGTTAAATTCAAAGCTATGAAAAATTACATTCAAAAAGTTTGGCCTTACTGGTCTGTTCCTGATTTGTGTTTACTTAAGCTAGGTTTGTTTTTGTTCAAATTTCAAAACAAAGAGGAAATGGAGGATATTCTTATGAATGGTCCTTGGTTTTTTGGTTTAAGGCCCCTTCTTTTGAAAGTCTGGACTAATGATGAAGATATTGATAAGATGAATGGAAATGTTTACCCCCTGTAGATTCAACTTCCTAGTTTAAGACTTAATCTGTGGAGCTCAAATGCCATAAGTAAAATTGCTAGTCATATTGGTAGGCCTATAGCCACAGATAAACTCATTACAAATAAGCAGAGATTAGCATATGCAAGGGTTTTGGTTGAGGTTCATATGCCCTCGCCCCTCCCTGATCTGATTCCTATCCATGGACCAAATGGAAAGATTTTTAATCAAAAAGTGATATATGAACTAAAACCTAAATGGTGCGAAAATTATAAGATGGTGGGTCATGATACAAACTTCTGCAAAAGATATCCTAAGACACAAAGATGGGTGCAAAAGAGGAGCCTGAATATGCTATTTCTGGACCTTTTGCTATGACAGGTTCTAAAAACCAGTAAGAAAATACTTCCAGGTTGCAAGTTCCTGTATCTAAGTTGTCTAATAAAAGAAATTCCAATCAAAGTCATCAGATAAGTGGAGAAAGCAGGAAAAAATGATGTGCATGTTGTGCACGTTTCAGAACATTTTACTGGGAATACTACTGAAGGAGAAACTTCTGAGAAAAATAGCTTTACCTCAGTAAATAAACCTTTTCTGGTTATGCATGATTAGGATAAAGATATTGGTGATCTCATAAGCTCTCAACCCATCAAGTCAAGGCTTAGTATGCTAAAATCTGGTCTTAGAGTTAATCCAGCTATGGGAAATTCTTTTGATCATCTTAAAATTATGGATGATGATCCCTCTACTGTGGATAGGGGGGATGTTACAAGTCTATGAACTTCTCCTTTTGGGATATTAGAGGGCTAAATAAGTCCTCTAAGCAGCAGCTTGTTAAGCTCCATATTCAGTAGTATCTTATATCTTTTATGGCTCTTTTTGAAACAAAAATCAAGACTAGTAAACTACCAGCTGTATCTAAAAGAATACTAGTAATTAGAAGTGGGTTTCAAATGATTTTAACTCTAGCAAAGCTAGAATTCTACTTCAACACTATAACTGGATGTGAGGACAAATTGGGTGGTGCTGTGATAACTGAAGCTGAAACTATGGACTTCAGGGATTTTATAGATGGTTTCCATATATCTCACATGAAAACTGAAGGTTGTTACTTTACTTGGAACAACAAGCACGAGGCAAACTCAAGAGTTTGGAGTAGGTTGGATAGAACTCGGGTAAATGATGCTTGGTTAAACCTTTATAATTCCAGTCATATGGAATTTTTACAACCTAGTTGCTCAGATCATTCTCCAGCCTTGGTTTCAGTTTATGATGAATGTGTACAAGGTAAAAAAAACCTTTTAAAATTTTCAAGATGTGGATTAAGCACGAAAATTACATTCCTACTGTCTTTTCTATTTGGAAAACCTCTATTGTTGGTTGTGTGATGTTCTCTGTTGCTAGCAAGCTGAAGCTTCTGAAGATTGCTCTAAAGGATCTAAACAAAAAGAATTTCCATAATATAAGTGAGGAAGTGAATAGGGCAAAGATTAATCTGTAAAATGCTCAAAGCAACTTGCAAGCTGATCCTCTCATCCAGTTCTGATTACACAGGAAAAAAATTGCATAACTACTTCCAATAGGTTGTTGGAGTGTGAAATGTCCTTCTACCAACAAAAATCAAGGATTCAATGGATTGTGCAAGGTGACAGATGTACAAGGAACTTTCATACTGCAATAAAGGTTAAGCGGCATATTAATAGAGTAAATGTGCTCTACAATAACGCAGGTGATAAAATTACTGATGGTGAGGGGATCATTCAAGAAATTATTGCCTTTTATAAGAGTCTTATGGGGTCAAAAACTTCTACTTCAAAGCCTGAAAGTAATGTTATTAGTAAAGGGCCATGTTTAAATGAAGCACAAGCAAGTGTTCTATCTACTGTTTTTTTTTTGGTAAATGAAAAAAATTTATTCATCACCAATATGTAAAGTTTTTTGTACATCAAGAATCTCAAGAACATGTAGTTGAGATAACAAATCAAAATCTACAGCTAAAACTCAAGACCTAGCTATAACAAAGCTAAGAAACAGTTACAAAAACCACTGTGCCTAGCTTCAAATTTGTCTTTTGGACCAACTCACAGTAGCATCTTCATCTTCTTCTCTTTATGGTCCCTATACTTAATCTGGACAAGGCAATCAAGAATACTACCAGCAGTATTAACTGAACCAGATTATCATGAACTTAATCAGATAGTCCTGTACACAACCAAAGTGCACATAACCGCATAGAAAAGCAAAATTATCTGCAGGGAGGGGCTTCAAGCTTTCAGCAACTGGTTCATTATGCACATGCATCAATAAGCTCATCTCTGCCAAACGTGCACAATGTGCACAGTGCATAACCTGATCAAATTACAATGAGCAAATCCAATCAGCTTCATTTTCAGCTATATATGGAGAATTTATGCATATTGTCAGAGTGTCAACTTTGATCTGCTTAACCAAAATCTCCACAGTCTTATGCTTCAGCTAAAAGATCCTCATATTCCTCTCACACCAGAGGTGATATATAGTGGCTGATAATGCTGACCTCTTAATTTTTTGTTTTATACCTTTCCCTCTTAGCTTAGTACAGTACCATTCCAAGAGAGATTCCCAACTACATGATCTCCATTTGAAATGAAGCCAGTCCATGATATGATTCCACACTTCCCTTGAGAAGGAGCATTCAAAGAATAGATGATTTCGGCTCTCTAGGCATACACCAGTGCACAACCTACATTGATTTGCACTAACAATCCCTCTTCTTAATAATCTGTCCTGAGTTAGCAATCTGTTGTTCACAGTCAACCAGCAGATGAAAGAGTGCTTTGGGTAGCATAAACCCCACCAGACCATGTTGTACCATGGGACTGAATTAGATGCAGGGGAGAGAGCACGATATAACTCAGCCATTTTGATTTTTGAGCTGTAAGAACAGGAGCTAATCATCTGTTTCAGATTATCAACATTACCACTGAATTCCACAGCTTTATCTCTGGCTTTTAATATTTGTTTCCACATCCATGAGTCCCCTTTCTTTGCTTGTATATGCCAGACACTTCCATTCCTTAGATATATACCATGGACCCATCTTATCCATAAACATTCTTTATTGATGTGAATATGCCAGAGAAGCTTCAAAGCAGAGGCCAAGTTCCAAATAGGGGCAGAAACTATCCCTAAACCTCCTTTTTTCCTATCCAGACACACCCTCTCCCAAGATACCAGAGGAATTCCTTTAGTAGATTGGCATTTTCCCCATAAAAAATTTCTGCACAACTCATCAATTTTTTGGAGCACTCTAATAGGCAAGATATAATTTGATGTCCAGAAAACTTGTATTCCTAATATGATGCTCTTGATTATTTGCAACCTTCCTGCATATGATAATTTTCTGTAATTCATACAAGACTGAAATTGGTCAGAAATTTTACTGAATAGAGGTGCACAATCTGTGTATGAAAGCCTTTTGCATATGAGAGATACACCAAGATATCTAATAGGCATTGTCCCCTCTGAAAATCCCAAGCAGTTGAAAATAGAGGCTTTAGTTGATTCTTCAACTCCACCATAAAAGATTGAGCATTTATTTAAGTTTTCTTCCAGACCAGAAACTGCACAAATACCCCTGAAACATTGATAAAGCTTATTCACTAAATATAAGTCACCTTTAGAGAATAGGAGAAGATCATCCGCAAATTTTAAGTGAGTTATTTTGAACTTCTTGCATCTCGGATGAAACTTGAAATTCATGTCATCCTTTAACAAGCCCAATCTTCTTGAGAGATACTCCATTCCTAGGATAAAGAGGTAGGGGGAGAGGGGGTCTCCTTGTCTAAGACCCCTTTTACCTTTGAAATAACCATGCAAGGATCCATTCAAGGCTATAGAATACTTAGGGGAAGTAATACAGGCCATAATCCATCCTATATATACATCAGGAAACCCCAGTCCTGCAAGCATTTCCTTGAGGAATTCCCAATTAATGGTATCAAATGCCTTTTTAATATCAATATTAAGTATGACTCTTGGAGATATGTGTTTCCTGCTGTAGTTCTTAGCAAGCTCATGAGCAAGTAATATGTTACTTGAAATTTGTCTCCCCTTCACAAAAGCATTTTGAGCTTCATTTACTAGGAAACCTATCACTGATTTGATTCTGTTTGCCAAAAATTTTGAGATGAATTTGTATAAGCAGTTACAGCAAGCTATAGGCCTGAAATCAGATGGAGTTTTGGGACATTGCACTTTAGGGATCAATGTGATAGTTGTAGAGTTAACTTCCCCCAAAAGTTTACCTGTTTTGAAGAAATCCTCAATAGCCAGTGAGATTTCATCTCCTACAACCCCCCAAGCTGATTTGAAAAAAGACATACTATATCCATCTGGCCCTGGAGCTTTATTTTCAGACATAGAGAATAGTGCTTCTTTGATCTCTTCTCTGGTTACTGGCTTTGAAAGAGTATTTGCTTGTGTAGCATTCAAACAGGCACCATTGCTGATAATATTCCTGTCTGCAATAGCTGTAACTGTGGTTGATCCCATAAGATTCTTGTAAAAAGAAATAAGCTCTGAAGTAATCTTCTCTCCATCAGTTAGCTTTTCCCCTGCACTGTTATGAAGCATCAATATCCTATTACGGTGCCTTTTTGATTTAATAACAGAATGAAAGTAGCTAGTGCATCTGTCTCCCTGCACACTCCACATGTTCTATCTACTGTTGTGACCAAGGATGAAATTAAAAATGCAGTTTTCTCCATTGATGATATTAAAGCTCCAGGGCCTGATGGATTTAGCATATCCTTTTACAAGTCTGCATGGAGTATCATAGGAGATGAGATATCTCTGGTCATTCTTGAGTTTTTTAGAACTGGGAAACTCCTTGGTATGATTAATTCTACATCCATATCCTTAATTCCAAAAGTGAAATGTCCTAAGACCCCTTCTGATTTTAGACTCACAGCTTGCTGTAATTGCCTATATAAGATCATTTCAAAAATACTAGCTAACAGGATTAAACCTGTTATGGATTTTTTGATAAATGAGGCTCAAAGTGCCTTTGTTAAGGGAAGGCAAATATCAAGTAACATCTTGCTGGCTCATGAGATTGTGAGGAACTATAGCAGAAAACACAATTCTCCTAGGATTATAATGAGTATTGATATCAAGAAGACTTTTGATACTATAAATTAGGATTTTCTTAAAGAAATGCTTACAGGTCTTGGGTTCCCTGAAAAATTTACAAATTGGATTATGATTTGCATTTCTTCTGTCAAGTACTCTATTTCTTTAAATGACACTCTTCATGGATACTTCAAAAGGAGAAAGAGATTTGAAATAAGATGATCCCATATCACCTTATTTGTTTACATTGGGTATAGAGTTCCTGTCCGGGAAATTGGATATGCTCAAAGAGAATAGATCTTTAAGTTCCATCCTAGATGTGGTGATCTAAAAATCACACATCTAATTTTTGCTGATGATCTCCTCCTCTTCTCAAAGGGTGACCTACATTCTGTTAAGTTACTCTGCAATTGCTCCAAGGAATTTAGTGATATATCAGGTCTGGCAGCAAATCCAGGAAAATGCAAAAATTTTTACAGTGGTGTTGATGACAATACCAAAGGTCTGGTTAATAATTTCCTGAATTTCACTGAGGGTGCCTTACTTATCAACTACCTGGGAGTCCCTTTGATATGCAAACGTTTATCATACACTGATTGTTCTCCCTTTTTAAACAAAATCTCAGGTTAGTTCCATGCATGTCTGAAAAACATGATTCTTTCTTTTGCAGGCAGATTACAGGTTATCGAGAGTGCTATACTTAGCATTCAAATATATTAGACTTCAAATTATGTTTTGCCTGTTAAAGTTCTGCAGAAATTAATGAAATGTGCAAAAATTTCCTGTGGGGCAAAACAGAACAAAATTCCACTTGTTTCTTAGGATAATGCTTGCTTGAGTAGAAGACATGAGGGTCTGGGCATCTATTCTGCAACTACTTGGAATATGGCATCAATGCTGACATTAATGTTGCATATTCATGTTAACAAAGAAAATTTATGGATTAAATGGATACATAGTACATATTTAAAGAATAATGATGTATGGCACATTCAAGCTAAAAGTTGGGATTCATGGATATGGAAGAAGAGGTTGAAAGTTAGAGATAAGTCCCTAAGCATTTGTGGAGGTGTAAACAACTAGATGCAGCTCATTCAATCTTGCTCCAAAAATTCAAGGATTCAGCTTTCAGCATTGTACAATGCTCTCTCCCCTAATACTTCAATTGTGTCATGGCACAGAACAGTTTGGGAGACTACAAACATCCCCAGTCATTCTTTTGTTTGTTGGTTAGCAATCCAAGATAGGTTTCTCACAATTGACAGACTGATTAAAAAGGGGATTATGAATTCTAACAATTGTTGTATGTGTGCTGGCTCTGAAAACAAAAATCATCTCTTCTTTGAATGTTGTTATTCAAGAGAAGTATGGACAAAGGTCATGGATTGGCTTCAGTTCAGGTGGCAGTCTTGTGATTGGAATCAGATTGTGAATTGGTATAGTTGCAGATTGAGGGGAAATGGATTCAAACAAAGGATAAAAAGATAGCTCTTACTACAATAGTATATAGCATTTGGAAAGAGAGGAATTTCAGGATTTTCAAACAAGAGGCAAAACCTGCAGATCAGCTGTTTAAAGATATCAAATTCAGCATGTTTTCTTGTGTTCTCAACGGCTCTTTTAAAGATGAAGGTAGAGAATGGATCATTTCTCTGTGATTTGCTTTAGAGAGTTTTCATTGAGGAGTTTCGAAAGGAGAAGTATAAGCAATGATTGTTTTGGCTCATGATCTCAGCTACTGTCTAGCTATTTGCTAAGGTTCTTTTTCATTGAGGAGTTGTTGTTGAGCTCTGCTTTCTTTGAGTTCTAGCTACAAGTTTATCTCACATATGTGATGAGGTTCTTGATGTACATACATTTTACATTTTGGTGATGAATAAAAAAAATTATTTACCAAAAAAATATAGTCTATTATCTTTTCTTCTTCTCAAATAGTTCTATTTCCTTAACCTTTCCCGTCTTGAATTTGCAAGGCATGGAGCATTTATATTTTTTATTAGCACTAATATAATACACATGCTTTGTAATTAAGCGTACATGTTTAAAGTTTTAGGTACCGTTTGGCAAAGGGTTAAGTGAGGGGTTAAGGAGACTTAACCCCTTCTTAACCTGCCAAATACAACAAATCTATATAAGGGTTAAAGTGAGTTAACCCTCCATAATTTTCCAAACATAAAAAAAAAATAGAAGGGTTAAGTTAACCCCTCTAGAGGGGTTAAAATAAGTTATTCCCTTAAAATGAGGGGTTTACTAATACTCCTATTTAGATGGAATAAGAGTTAACCCTTCTAATTATAAAGAAAATAGTCAAAATTATTGTTATTCCCAAACACTAAAACTGATCATAAGGGTTAAAATAAAACTTATTTAACGGGTTAATAATTTAGTCCTTCGGATTATCAAATAGGCTAATTACATTAATCCTTTTCTTTAACCCCTCTTCATTAACCCTTTGCCAAACGGGGCCTTAAAGTTTTTATTAAATAGTAAAATTATATGTTAACAAATAAAATTGTATAATAATATTACTTAAAAGAAATGTATGAATTAATTATTGTTGTGTAGTTACTGTAATTAAATATTTTTCTTATAATGATCGCCCAACAGTAACCTCTTTTTAATAAGCACTCTAAGTCTAAAATTATTCTTAAATAAAGTTGTTAATTCCATAAGCTTTCTTAAATATGTCTCTCTAACTCGAAGTTGTTAACTTAAAGTCTAAAATAACTAAGCTGCATTAATCTCACTAGTTTTCTCCTGATGATCCCTAGATAGTTACACTTAATGCATGTATATTGTAATAGTTACCTCTCATTATAATTATTTAATAGGGTAAATTACACTAAACCCTTATGAACTTTCAGCTCGTATGGCTATGAACTTTCAAAATCATGATAAACCCCTATATAACTTCTTTGTTTTAAAGAAAACCCCAAATAACTTTTTAAATTTTGCAGATAATCCACATAAATTAGAATTTGAAAATGGCATAAAAATACATTTTTAAAAGTTATTGGGGTTTGGTGCAATTTATCTAAAAGATATTGAGGACTTTCTACAAAGGTTATTAGAGGTTTAGTGACTTCGAAAGTTCATAAGGTGTATTTACTGCAAAATGCTGAAAGTTCATAGGGTTTATTATAATTTATCTTATTTAATATTATAATTCTTAGTTCATGTGATACTATTAAAATAATTATACTATCTATATACTATAAAATATTTATCTAATTTATTTTTTCAAACTATGCTCTTAAATAATTTATAAATATTTTATAAACTTTATTATACTATCATTAATAATTTATAGTACAATTGTTAGTATTAAATGTTTTTTTAAATATTTTTAATCATTACTAAGTATAGATTATTCAGTATCATAATAGTCTTTGAGAAAATACTCTAGCGACAATTTTAAATTATTTATTTAATTTATTTAATAATACAATATAAATAAATAGTATAATTCATAATTTATGTGATATTATTAAAAGAGTTATACTATTTATATGATTAAATATTTATTCTATTTATTTATTGCTAATTTAATTATGATATAATTTTTAATAATATTTATTAATATTTTATTCTATTTATACAATTATTTTGATTATTTTATTATAATTAATAAGTAATTGCTATAATAATTTAATTGGTTACTATCAATAATTGTGTATACCTATTTTATAAATTATTTTATTGTACTATTTTTAAATAATTAATAGTTATAATATTATTGAGAATTATAATTATTTAGGAAGGTGAGGAGGTGCATAATTAATAAAATGTTATATTTATTTAATGAATGATTAATTAGAGATAATGTTATAGTTAGAATTTATAAAAATTTAAGATGGCAAAAAAGAAAATTAAAAGTTTTAACATTCCAATCCTTTTTTTATAGTAGTATAGATATAGATTTGTCTCTAATTGCCCGTTATATGTTGGGGCATCTAACAACATCTAACAACGGAAACCCAACCGAACCGACCTTCAAATTTGGTTCGGTTCAGTGTCAATTTGATTGAAATTTATTAACACCGACCGAACCGATGGTGTGCAGTACTACTATAGTACGAAGAAGAAGTCTAATGGGAATAGAGATTCTGTCATAAAAGCCCATAGAATATTGGAGTGATTATACCTTTCGAGGGTTGTTTAGAGGCTTACGTACGCTAGGAATTTCAGTTATTTTTGTCTATTTATGGTATAACCACCACTTCCTGCATTTTGACTAGATTTCTATTTCTAGAATTGCTTTGGAGCCCGAAGTAGAAAAAGGAAAGGGCAAAAGTTTGTTTTTTAAAGTACTGTACAATATACGAAAGTTGACGAGTTTCATATTTACTAGTTTTCTAACTGTGCAAAGTACGGTGTAGAACTAATAACCTATCTTATACCAAAATGAAGATCTTGATGACAAAGGGTATAAGTATACCATCCATTCCTACCCACCGTAGGACTGATTGTGATTGGATTCTATTTCTAGAAATGTTTTGGAGGAAGTAGAAAAAGGAAAGGGAGCAGATTTTTTTGGTTAAAAAAAACTTTGGAAAATGATAGGAGCACACCTTAACCATAATCTCAACCACATCTTTTCTCTTATTTGTTACAGTACACCGGGCTTCACATAGGATTAAGGTTGTGATTAAGGATGTGATTAAGGGTGGTGCCACCCAAAAAGTTTTTATGTCCCGTATCCTAATAATAAATATACACAACATTAAATAAATGCGGAAAGAGAGCACGTGTTCTATATAAAATATGAAAGTTGACGCGTTTCATATTATATACGGCGCACTATGTTAAAGAAAAGTTATATCTAATATATTTTTTATTTTTTATTGCACTGTTAAGACAGCTCGCCTTATAATTTTGGTATTTGTATATATAATAATTATTATAAAATTATATCAATGAAAATAGATTTTTTTTAAAAAAAACATCACGCGGTGCGTAGATAATAAAATATTAACGAAACTGACCTCACGGCGTCCTCGGCAGCGAACGTTACATCCTGACACCCCAAACTCCGAGCATACGCCACCATCTCCACCGCACATGCCACCACCTCCTCCCTCCCCATCCTCAGCTTATGCTTCATGTGTATGTCGCTCGTCGCGATAAACGTCGATAACCTCGGCCTCAGCGCCCCCTTGACCGCCTCCCACGCCGCGTCGATGTCCCTCTCGCTGCTCCTCGCCACCGCCCCGATGACAGGCGCGTGCCCGTCGGCGTGCACGAGCGTGCCGACATCGTGGGCGATGGCGCGGACGGCTTCGAGGTCTTCGGGGGAGGAGGCGGGGAACCCAGCCTCGATGACGTCGACGCGGAGGTCGAAGAGACGGCGGGCGATGGAGAGCTTTTGGTCGGCGGTCATGGCGGCGCCAGGGGCTTGCTCGCCGTCGCGGAGAGTGGTGTCGAGGATTCGGACGTAGAATGGGTCGGAGATGAAGTTAGGGGAGTAAGGAGGAGGAGTCATAATAATGTTAGTAATTAGGAGCTCGACGATGGAGGGAATGGAGAAGAACGGTGCGGTGGGCAAGTGCGTTAATATCTTAGACTATAAAGTAATTTGAAATTATGTAAGCGTTCGAAAAAGAATCGCAATAAATTAGACTCAATTATAAAATGCCTTAGGTATCTTAAAATATGGGACTCTATATGGGACAGATGAGATGTCGCCTTCCTGTCTCATGATGCACTGTTCATAAACAATGTATGAACAGTACATCATGAAACAAAAAGTTGACACCTTATTTGTCTCATGTTTTTCGGTCTCTGTAGTACCACCTAAAAAAAATTAACTTGGAGCTGAACATACTCATGATGTAAACTCAGATGCCGCATCTAGATGATATAAAAAAAATTCTTCAAGGACCCAAAATATGGGACCAATAGAGAGACAAGTGAGGTGTGCCCTCCTATTGGATAATGAGTTGGTTATCATTAATGATGGCCAACTCATTATCCAATAGGAAGAGGATACCTCACTTGTCCTCCTATTAGTCCCATATTTTGGCTCTCTGTAGCAAAGTTTATGATATAATATTATCGTAATAAATTGTTCATACTTTCCCATGTGAGGACTGCTAAAAGAACTGCTAAAAGAATTTAAATCCTTGGGGGAGGTGGTACGGGCCCGGCCGCGCCATCCCGGATTTGTCACTATCACTAACCCATAACAGGTGGCCTATTATAACAATAGATCTTTTGCGAAAAAAGGACTATTACTTAATTGAAGTGTTTATATATATAGTAATGAGAAAAGTTATAAAATTATAAGCGATGTAGAATAAAAGTAAAAAAAAATAAGATAGACTAACTATATTACTTGACATTCTCGTTAAGACTATCAGAGCAGCATTCATGTTAATCTATTGAGAATCAAGTTTAATTTGTGATGTGATTCTCTTGTATGTTCTTAAATCTAACAATCCTTCCTTTTAAATTGTTTAATTTGAGAATAAAATTTGGTAGTTCTTCCTCTTATACATTCTTCATGATTTCAGATTCAAAAGGGTTATTATAGTTTGAATTTTATGAATCCAATTTAGAAGAATTCATGTTTGATTGAAAATTAGGGTTTGGTCATTATGTCATGAATATGCATGAATTTTTGAGAAATTAAGACATTTTAATTCGATTTTTATTATGTATTCATGGTTATATGAATTTTGATAAAAAATCAACAAAGAAAGATTTCTAGTTAGAAATCTTAATTAAAAAAATGCACTACAGTGTTGGGTTTCTGCCGCTGTAGTGTCGGTGAAGAGCAAAAAAATTTAGGTGCCTCGTTAACCCAGCAGAGTCCACAGACCCACCACTAACATACACCGGTGAAGAGAAAAAAATATTTATTTAGGTGCCTCGTTAACCTAGCAGAGTCCCCGGACCCAGGCTCTGTGAGAAGTGAAATCTTGATGCTGTTCTCCCTTAGCATAGTAGTAGGTTTGGGGGCTGAGGTTAAGTGTGGAACCTAAGGTAACTAGCCCAATAAAAAAACAAAATAAAATAAAAGAAACTGGCAGGCTAGCACACTTAGGCCCACTGCAGTGTTAGGCCTATATTTGGAATTTGTTTTTTTAATTTAGTGAATCAGGCCCACATGCAGTGTTGGCCTCATATTGGAATTTGTTTTTATTTTATTATATTCAAATTTTAGCATTAAAGTTTATTAAATATATATGATGTATTGGAAAGAATTGATTGAAACAACATGTTACTAAAGTAGCCTCTCTTGTGTAAATCAATTTTTTTTAAACATCAAATTGGTAGTGTGTATGTGGTTTATGCAAATATTAATCAGCCCAAAGGAGAATTGATATTTGAATGAATCATATGCATACCTATGGTGATAAATATATGACTATTATTATGTTTAACATGTGACCAATAAATCAGTCCAAAGAAAGGTTTATTGTTTGACATGTCTTATTGTCAGTGTTTGATCACTGCACCAAGATTACCACTTGTAAATTAATATTTCTATCTAAAGACTAAATATTAATATTGTGTTAGGTATCTTGAGGTGGGTACCGCCAATTTTGAATTCATAAACTTTGATTTGATTTCTTATGTGAGCGTATTTATTTTCTTTTGTTGTTCTTTAATCTAGCTATTAGTTCTATTTCAAACATTACTGCCAACATTAATTTAATTTTTATGTTAAATGACATCAACTTCAAGTCATGAAAAGAGAATATTATGATAGTTCTCGGAGTTATTGATATCGACCTTCCTTTAAGGCTTCCTTTTCCTTGCACCCCTTATAGATAAAAGTTCCACAGATGATAAAAGGGACATGGAGAGGTGGGAGAAGTCTCGCATATGTATGATGATCATGAAGAGGGCTATTCCAAAAGCATTCAGGGGCACTATGTCTGAGAAGATAACTACTGCCAAAGAGTTCCTTGAAGACATTGAGAAAAATTTGCTAAGAATGAAAAGGTTGAAACTAGTATACTTTTGGTAAATCTTATCTCAATGAGATACAAAAGCAAAGGGAACATTAGGGAGTACATCATGAGGATGTCTCACATTGCTTCAAAGCTGAAAGTACTTAAGTATGAACTCTTTGAGAACTTACTTGTGCATTTGATTCTCATATCTCTTACCACACAATTCAGTCAATTCAAAGTGAGTTACAATTGTCAAAAATAAACTTGATCTCTTAATGAGCTTATCTCATATTTGTTCACGAAGAGGAAAGGTTGAAGTAAGAGAAGATAGAAAGTGCTCATTTGGCTAGTATTTCCAACGACAAATGGGGGAAAAGAATGAAAAATAAGAAAGCTGCAGAAGTTCAACCATGAAAAAAATAATATAAGGTAAATAATAGAGATAGTTGTTTCTTCTGTGGGGCTACGGGAGATAAAAAGAAAATTTGTACCAACTATCATGAATGGCGTGTAAAAAAAGGTACATTTTTAATTTTATTTGTTCTGAGGTTAATTTATCTTCGGTACCTAGACACATGTGGTAGTTAGATTTTTCTACCACAACTTATATAAGTATGCCTATACGCAGGGTTGTCTGAGCTACTGAAAGCCAAGTGATGGTGAAAGATACATTTATGCGAGCGATGCCAAGAATGTTGAAGTTGAGGCAATTGGGACATTTAGGTTATTGTTAAAGTCAGGTTGTTATTTAAATTTGAAAGAGACTTATGTAGTGCCGTCATTTAGACAGAATTTGGTTTCTATTTCTATATTGGATAAATTTAGTTACTTTTATTCTTTTAAAAATGGTAAATTTAGTCTTTTTCAGAATTCAAATTGGGTTAGTACCGGTTCTTTATCTTATGTTGACAACCTTTATTTAGTTGATACGGTTTCTTCATATCATGAAACCTTGCAATTAAGCACTCGATGTGCAAAGAGAAAATTAACTAATCAGAATTCTGCTCCATTATGACATAAGAGATTAGGTCATATCTCCAAACAGAGAATTGAGAGACTTGTGCCAGATGAGATTCTAGACCCTCTTGATTTTACAAACTTTAAAATTTGCACTAATTGCATAAAGGGAAAATAAACAAGGAGATTATGTGCCAACATGGCGACAGACGTTTTAGAATTTATATAAAATTTGCACTAATTGCATAAAGGGAAAATAAACAAGGAGATTATGTGCCAACATGGCGACAGACGTTTTAGAATTTATATATATATATATATATATATATATAT
>BQKN01066619.1:387619-398329 GCA_022839385.1 Asparagus kiusianus | reverse complement strand
ATATATATATATATATATATGTTTGTGGACTATTCTCTATAAATTTTTAGAATGGTCTATAATATTTTATCATGTTTATAGATGATTTTTCGCGTTATGGCTGCCTTTATCTTATACATGAAAAGTCCCAATCACTGGACGTGTTCAAAGCTTACAAAGCTGAAGTTGAGAACCAACTATTTACAAGTATTAAAAGCATCAGATCTAACTGTGATGGTGAGAATTATGGCAGGTATGAAGGTTCAGGTGAACAATGCCCCGGACCGTTTGTTAAATTTTTAGAGGAGTGCGGTATCGTCCCACAATATACTATGTCTGGTTCTCCTACCATGAATAGTATTTTCGAAAGACAAAATAGAATGCTCAAGGACATGGTAAGGACTATGAGTAGTCATTCCAGCTTACCGGAATCTCTCTGGGGAGAAGCATTAAAGACTGCAGGTTACATACTCAATAGAGTACCCACTAAAGGGACTACCAAAACTCCTTATAAACTTTAGAAAGGCAAAAAGTGAAAGGAATAAAGTCTAGTCTGAAGCATCTGCATATTTGGGGATGTCCAGCTAAGGCTAGGCCTTATAAGCTACATGAAAAGAAACTGGACTCTAAAATGGTCAGTTTGCAACTTTGTTGGTTACTCTGATAGATCAAGAGGTTATAAATTTTATAATCTTGCTTCCAAGTTAATATTTAAAATGGAAAATACCCAATTCTTTGTGGATGTTGAGTTTGTGGGGGGTGATATGATTAAAGACTTTGTCTTTGAAGCGGAATATGTTAATATTATCGTAGCTGCTATTGACATTGATCAAGCTTCTATTCTTGATATTATTCAAGAAATGAATCCAAATCAAGACAATGTCATAGAACCTCTCGTTTCAGAAATTGTTTCAGAAGAATATACTCTACGACCTCAAGAACTGAGCCATTAAGAAGATCCAATAGAGAAAAGAGAAGTGTAGTTCCAAATGATTACATTATATTTCTCCAAGAACACGAGGATAACATCGGTATGATGGAAGATGATTTAATCAACTTCCCTCAAGCTATGAAAAGTTCTAAATCTCAACAATTGATTGATGCCATGAATGAGAAGATAAAGTCCATGAAGGACAATGATGTCTAGGATCTTGTCCTGTTGCCTAAAGACGAGAAACTTATTGGTTACAAATGAATATTTAAAACCAAGAGGGACTCAAAAGGTGATGTGGAAAGAAAATTGTCTTGTCGTTAAAAGCTTTACACAAAAAGAAGGTATAGACTATACATAGACTTTCTCTCTGATTTTATCGAAAGACTCTTTTAGGATAATCATGGCACTTGTGGGACATTTTGACCTTGAGCAACATCAGATGGATGTAAAGATTGTGTTTCGTAATGACGATATTGATGAAACAATTTATATGGTATAGCTAGAAAACTTTGTGTCGAGAGATACAAAGAAGATGGTTTACAAATAAAAAAAATCCATCTATGGGCTTAAGCAAGCTTCTCATCAGTGATATTACAAGTTTCATCATATTATCATCTTATTCGGTTTTGAGATGAATGTAGTCGCTGATTGTGTATACCACAAGTTCAATGAGAGTAAGCATATTTTTTTAGTTTTTTATGTCAATGACATATTGCTTGCCAGCAGCGATATAGATTTATCGCACGAAACCAAGAGATTTCTATCAAAGAAATTTAAGATGAAAGATTTTGGGGACACCTCTTTTGTATTAGGCATATAGATACATCGGGAACGCTCTTGAGGTATACTTGGGTTATCACAAAAGAGCTATATTGAGAAGGTTCTTAAAAGATTTAGCATGCAAAATTGTAAATCAGGTGAAACCCTTGTGGCTAAGGGAGACAAATTGTCTCAATCAATTAACCTAAAATGATTTTATGATTAAGGAGGCACATCAAATTCCTTATGCATCAGCAGCGGGCTCAAGTGTGTACACGTCATTGGATATTACGTACGTGGTTAAAATGTTAGGCAGATACTTAAGTAATCTTAGACTGGATCATTGGAAAGCAGTCAAGCGAATCTTGAGGTATTTGCAGAGAACAAAAGGATACATGGTCATGTATCAGAGGGCGAACCAATTAGAGATTGTTGGGTATTCTGACTCCAAATTTGTTGGATGCTAAGATAGTATGAAATCTATTTCGACCTATATCTACCTGCTTACTGGAGGAGATATCTCTTGGAAGAGTGCTAAACAGATGTTCATAGCTTCATCCACCATGACAGTTGAGTTTGTAGCATGCTATGAGGCGTCTAATCATGAAATATGGCTATAAAATTTTGTTGTTGGGTTGTGAACTGTGGATGGCATTGAAAGGCGACTTAAATTATTTTGTGACAATAAATGAGTAATGTTGTATTCCAACAATAACAGGAGCTTGACAAAGTCGAAACACATAGACATTAAGTTCCTAGTTGTTAAAGAAATAATTCAGAGTGGACTTGTGTCTATAGAGAACATTAAGACAAACTCTATGATTACGGATCCACTGACTAAGGATTACCACCCAAGGTCTTTCATGAGCACACTGGTCATATGGGTGTTTTATCTCTTCATGATATGTCATTTTAGTTAGAGTTTGTATTTTAGATGCTTTTGTTCGTAGACATATTTGTTATGATTTTATGGATATATGGCTATTTACTACAGTATAAAGTATTCAGTTCATATTCACTCTAAATTTTATGGTATGGTTTGATCTTATTAAGGTTTAAGGTGTACCAGTTGGAAATAGGCATGTTAAGATCACATTACATAGTATTTCCATGCTACACATCCATACTTGATCTATGTTGTTGATTGTATTGATATATGTGATCATTGTTAGGTCTAGTTATGATAAACACAATGAATATTGTTTTAATTTTATGTGGATATAATTGATGGACGAGATTGTTAAGGATGCATATTGTTTGATAGCAAAATTCATGAGCTTATAAGGTTATATCATAATTCACATTTATATATTAACATATATGGCCCAAACGGGAGATTGTTAGAATTAAATCCAATATGTGGGCCAATATATTAAATAAATATGCATTATGTGTTATCAATTGAGGTTAGCCCATTAAAGTGATCTAATTTAGGGTTTGAGCTTTTAAATCATCATTAAAATATGTGTGTGTTATGTGTGGAGACCAAAATTGTGGTACTCCATATCTCAAGGTACAATTTCTTTCTAATATCCCATCTTCAGAAAGTTATAGAGAAAGATTTAAGGTCTTTAAGGAGGATATAGGTAGAAGATTTGGAAAATCTACATCTCAAAACTAAAGAATCACATCCTACTCCATGGATTCAGATATGGTTTTGCATCTACTTTATTATCTTAATAGTTTGACATGAATAATATTGAGATTGATTAAGGTTTCATCTCTTAAAGTAAATAAAGTTTCTTTTTGATCTAACATGAGCAACTTGTGAGGCTTCGTGAGTGAAAGGTGACTCTTTAAGTTTTAGCTAGTGTCATAAATATATGTGATCTTGATATTAGTTTGTGTGAATGGAAAATTGATGTTATGTCGATAGACTATTTGAGTTGACTTTTCGTAGCTTGTTATCTTTTAATTAATTAATATTAATGCTTTGAGTCGTCAACTTTGCGTAACATATTATAAATTAGTTTTCTTAGCGAAGTAGCTTTTGATTTGATATCAAGTTTGACTGACACTATGTTAGTACATTTGTTTTGATGATGATTTACAAACAATTCCTAATATTGTTTGTCTAGTGATTGTGTTTGCTTGTTAGATATTCTAGACAAACATCGATGTCGAAGGTTGGTTGGATTGAGCCTACACAATCATATCAAATGGAGGTTGGCAAAAAAACCGGAATGAAACCACTACATTCAAGTCACAGATTCAAGATCAAGCTTCATCCATGTTACCAAGACAAACACATTGAAGATCTATAGCTTGGGTATAGTAGTATAAGTTTATACTTTGTGTGTTGATACTTAGAGCTCAAATTATTCACACGCATTGCTTTTGTTTTTATTGTTTTTGTTCGGTGGAAAAATTCGTAGTAAAAGAAATGACAGAAAAATTGATTTGTATTCCTTTAATCTCAGTTACAATTGGATTTCCTGATTATAAAAGAGAGGAGAATGATATGGATTCTTCCCTTTGTTTAATTCTGGGTTCTTCACGGTGGCGATGAGATGCCTCCCTCGAATGCTCGCGTCGAGTTTGCTTCTCGTTGATGATCCGAACGTCTTGATTCACTGGAATGTGATTTTCTCCTCACGATTTGACGTTGTGGAGAACTTGTGCGGTAAGTTTGAAAATAACTCTTAACGAGTTAATAACTCAGAGCGAATTTTTTTAGAAGAACTTGCAGAGCAAGTTTTGAACTCCGATCGAGTTTATAACTCTGAACGAGTTTGATGAAAGAGTTGATTTAACCAAAATCAGTTAATAAGCCAAGGATGAAAACTCTCTGTTGTTGAACGATGCTGAAGGATGAACGTCGATCTTCCCCTCGCTGCCAAACCGAAGACCTCCTCTTCGCTGCCGAGTCTAAGATCCAAAAAGCCAGCACCCTTCGATCCTCCCTAAACTCAATTGAGTTTCCCACTATTTATAGGGTATTAAGGGGTATAACCGTCCCCTTAATTCGCTCCTAAGTGGGTGTTTCATAGGGTGTAACTGCCCCCCATAAATCTCTCTGATAGGGTAGTGATCCCCTCAAATCGTGGGGAGAAAACGGTTCTGAAACCGTTCAAATCGTGCTTGAATGAATCAAACGCTGAAAACAGTGTTCTGGGCCCGAACTCTGTATTTTAGACCTGAAACGCAGAGTTGGGCCTGTTTTAAGCTGAAAACGCGCAAGTCGCGCTGCACAGAGATAAACTCTGCATTTTGGACCTGGGACGCAGAGTTGGGTTCTGCATGAACTGTGCGTTTTTGGACCTCGGATGCAGAGTTGGGTTCTGCATGATCTGTGCATTTTGGGACCTGGGATGCAGAGTTGGGCTCCGCATAAACTGTGCGTTTTTGGACCTGGGACGCAGAGTTCGGCTCCACATTAACTGTGCATTTTATCGTTGGATACAGAGTTGGGCTCTGCATGAACTGTGTATTTTTGGACCTGGGACGCAGAGTTGGGCTCCGCATGAACTGTGCGTTTTTAGACCTGGGACGTAGAGTTGGGCTCTGCATGAACTGTGCATTTTTGTCATTGGACGCAGAGTTGAGCGTTGCATTTTAAGTCCACGAACTCTGCGTTTTGACTCTGTAATGCAGAGGCGAGCCTTAGGCGGACTTGGCGAGCTTCATGCTAAGTCCAATGTTTAAGCAAAGTGTAGTCTCACAGACGGACTTCAGAACATAACTTGCTGCGAAGAACAGATCATAACTTTCAAACCGTAAATCGGAATGGGACGAATTATATATGAAAATTAACTATCTCGACGAGACGGAGCCGACCAAACCCACCCCATAGGGTTCGGTTTGCTTCCTCCGTTTCGTCAAATTCCTTTCGGTTTGAGAGGTATCTGCGTTTTAATATGAAAAGACCGTCAATTTGTAGTCTCTTTTGATAGAACGTTGCAAAGATCGTCACTTTGTAACCTTCGTTTTGGCTCCTTAAAAATATGAGAGTCATCAGATTGTAACTCTCGATGTTGATTGTGAAGGCTGTTGATTAGAGCTTCCATCAATTACCGTAAAGATCGTCAGATTGTAACCTTCAGCGATCTACGTGAAAGTCTTTAAATTATAGCCTTCTGGAAGTCGTCAGATTATAACTTCCATCATTGGTGTTTGATGGGGATCAGCTATCTGTTATGATTTTTAGACAGCCTACAGTTTTCCTTTTCAAGTTTCAATTGTATAAATATGAAACTAATAGTTATATACATATAAATATATACTAGCTTCCTATTTATCAATTTTGTTTTAGGAAATAATGAGTTTCTCCACATAAATATGAAACTAATGAATATAAATTATATACATTCATATTCGTTTCATATTTATTATTTTATTTTTGTAAGATTGCATAATATATGCATTTTTGAGAAAATATTATGTTTGTGGATTATAGACTTGACAATATTGGTTTGTACCTTTTTCTAAGTCTATAAAGCCATACAAAAGTTTTCAAACTTTAGTTTAAGTCAAAATGTCAAAATCATGTGTTGTTGAGATTTCATGTTTTTAGACTATTTTACAAAATAAAGATATTTCTCAATTGGGAAGTAAAAATTAAAAAATTCTTTTTGTAACATGTTTATTTTCATGTTTATAATCATTTTCCAAAATTTTATATTTTTTGAAATTTTTTTGTTATTTTTTAAGGCACTTCAAAACTTAGATTTTATACATGATCAGTGCTTGTGCACGTTCATGAGTTGACTTATAAGGACTGACAAGTTGACTTATGAACTGCTCTGGAAAATGTATTTTCTATCTGCTGAGTCGACTTACTATTCTAGCAAGTCGACTTATATCTTCTGTCAAGTCGACTTATGAGCTGCTTTGCAGATAGTGTTTTTAATTTGTTAAGTCGACTTACTAATCTGACAAGTCGACTTATTACATATGAGTCAACTTATAACTTTTGACAAGTCGACTTATAAAATAGCCGTTGCACAGTAACAGTGATTTTCTAGATTTTATTTATTTTATTATTTTTATGGGTTTTTGTGTACTTCTTGGGCTGGGTTCTTCTACTCTATATATACCCCATTGCATTTAACATTCACATAACTAAGAAAAGGTTTAAATAAGTTTACAAGGGGTTTTTAAGTTTGTTTAGTGTGTTTACAAGTTTGGTTTGTGAAGAGATTTTCACAAGAGGAAGAAGAGATCATCTTTGGTGTTTGAGCTTCAATCTCTCATCTCTCTTACTCTTGTCATCTTAGAGAAGTTTCACTAAACTCAATTCTAGCTTTACATATTTATATTTGTTATTTATCTTTTTACTAAGCTAGATTTACAATTAAGTTTGGTTTTATTATTGTTTATTGTTTTACACATAACCATTGAGCTTATAGTATTATCACACATTGTGTAATTTGGATTGTGGGTGTGATTGAGTGAGATTACACTTAGTTCTCATCTTGTATTAGAGAACAAAACATTTGTTATTATGCTTATTGTGAGATCACTTTGTAATACACTTGTACACTGAGAGGAGTGTATGGTGAAAGACGGGATCGATTCTAAGAGGAGTGTCGTCGGTAGTAAAATATAGGAATAGGTTATAAATCCGAACACTTGAGGAAGGCGATACGGGCTAAAGATCAATACTTAGAGGGTGTAAAGTGTGATTACAAGAGTGTGAGTTATGAAAGTTTTCGGTGAGCTAGAAAATTAAAATTGTGTGGAGTTGTAAATGTTTTGGGTGAACGTGGAAAACCCGATTGTGATATTGGATTCTCTCCGGAAGTGGGGAGCGGAGATGTAGGTCAAGAGTGGCCGAACTCCGTGATCATATCGTGTGTTTGAATTGCCTATCTTGTTTTATCTTGTCTATGTTTATTTCGCCCTTAGTCTAATATCCTTGCATATAATCTTTTGAATATCACTATTACTAGAATATTTTGTTAATAAGTTTTTAATTGACATTAATATCAGATTAGATTAGCAAATTACCCTATTCAACCCCCTCTAGGGTAATTTCATTTGGTATCAGAGTTTGGTGCTCTTTGATTTGTGGTTTAACCGTCTTGAGTTAAAGATCCTTGTTCTTATATTTTCTGCTAATCTAATTTTGATAATTTTCATATTGCTTGCATAATATATCATGGATATGCATAGTGCACCTAGTTTAGGTTATGCCATTAATATTGCTCCTAGATTAGATGATTTTTCCTATGCTCAATGGTGTGTTAAATTTAAACTTTTTGTTAGATCTAAACATTTCAATTTATGGAAAATTATCGATTGTGCTTATAGTGTACCCACTATGGAGAAATCCAAGTGGAGTGACAGAGATAAAAGAATGTTAACAATGAATAAGCTTTTGTTAGAATTTTTGCTTAACGCTTTTGACTGATCATTTTCTAATAAGCTTAATTCATTTGATAGTGCTTACACATTGTGAAAATTTATAGAAGCACATCAAGGGAACTTGGAGGTGATCCGACGAGCTTTGACAGCTTCCTCTTCAAGTTCTATTGGAGCATCCTCATCATGCACTCGGCCACTAGGTGATAGACCTAGTGTGGTATGCGATTCGGATTCCGAAAGTGAACTTTCTATTAATGAACTCACATGTGCATATGATAGATTAATGCATGCCTACACCAAGTTACATAAAAGTTTTATTGATTTGAAAAGCAAGCATGTTGAACTAAAATCCGATCATGAGTTGCTAGCATCCAAGTTCGATACTATTGTTAAAGAAAATGAGGTTCTTAAAGCTAATAATGATAATTTGAAATTAGATATAGCTAGTTTGTCTCATAAAAATAATAATGCCATTTTAATGTAGAAAATATTAGAAATGAATTTGATTCTTTCAAGAATAATCATATTTGTTCTTCTTCTAATGACAATGCATATGTGCCTAATGATGAGTTGAATAATATTATAAATCGTATTTCATCTTTAAATTCAACTCTTAATACATGCATCGTCAATCATAAGAAGCTTACAGACTTGTGTGCAAAATCACGGGAAAATTCTTCCAAAACACCCACTCACTATGCACACATGTATAGCAAAATTTATATGTATATTATTTGCGGTCGTAAAAAGCATCTTGCTAAATTTTGCTATAATACACTAAAACCTACGAAATCTAATACTATTTCTTGTTGTGTGTCCCATAAAGTTTTTTCATGATCACACATGCATGATCATGTGTATAGGTGTGATTATTGTAGTAGATTTGATCATTTGACCAAATTTGTTTTGATTTGCAAAATGAATTTAGAAGATCATCTTTGTTTACAAATGTTTCGAGTGCACAAGTTATTGGTCGATCAACAAAATTAAATTGGCCTCTTTCATTGCACTTATTGCAATCTTAAATGTTATTTGTATAATTTTTGCTTTGACCGTGTTCGTGCACAAAATGCGCCCAAAATGGATCATAACCCTAGGGCATTGAGTTTAAATGATAGGGGTCATGCCCCTAAACCTTCCGGCACCAATAGTGTTTTAGTGCCAAAACATTTTTGATTTTAAAGTCAAAAATTTTAGTGTTTTTATTTTTCTTTTCTTGTTTTTGAAAAACATGTTTTCAAAAATTTTAAAATTAAAAGCAATCTTTTGAAGTCAATATTATGTTTTTTCATTATACACTACAAATGTTTATTGGCTTTGCTTTTAATAAGAGGTTTGTGTTTGAGCAACCCCCTAGATTTATTGGTTATTTATTTTCAAATCATGTTTATCGGATGATAAATATTTATATGGGTAGAAACAAGCTTAAGAGCTTGATATGATTGCCTCTCTTGTTTTCTTGTCTAATATAACAAAAATTGATATTGGTTATGTTTTGATGTTATTATGGTTTAGATCATGACTCATTTGGCCATGAGTCAACTGATTTATGATTTCATTTGTTTATTGACCTTCATTTTATTTTCATTTGGACTTTCATGATTTTCTTGATTTTCATTTGAAAATATTTCTTTTAATATTTCTTCATGATCTATATTGCCTTTGATTGTTTTATATATATATAAATCCTTAGGTTTTTGCATGATTTACTTGAAAATATTTTTTTATATTGTTTAGCTTTCATGACATTCATGTATCCCCTTGAATTTCCTTTGGTATCATTTCTGGCTTTAATCCGAATTTTCAAGGATTTATTGATCTTTGTGATTTTTATGGACTTATGTATACGTCTATATATTTTTCCTTGTTTATGTTTGACAATTTATAGATTTTTGGATTTATTGATAAATCATTTGATTCTTGATTTTTGATTTTCAAATCTTATTTTTAGAATATTTTTGTTTTTGATATATATCTTATTGATATATATTTATGTTTAAGACCCTTGTGACACTTTGTCTTAATGATACATATATATGTATTCACTTGGTCCTTTTCTATGTGGGTTGTGTTTAGCATATTCTATATCTATGCTTGCTCACATATTTACCTAACTCTTTATTGCATATATTCTCTATCATATTTTGATAGGGGGAGTATTCCCTATATTTTTTTATACTCACCGGGCTTACTTGTAGGGGGAGTTCTTGTTCTTTTATTGTTTTCCCCATTTTGATGTTGACAAGAAGGGAGAAACAAGTGTATTATGAGTATTTATGAGTATTTTGCTTTATTGCATATTTTATATATACTCTTTGTGTAGATTATTTGTCATTATCAAAAAGGAGGAGATTGTTAGTACCTTTGTTTTGTTGAAGATTTATAAATAATCCCTAACATCGTTTGTCTAGTGATTGTGTTTGCTTGTTAGATATTATAGACAAACATCGATGTCGAAGGTTGGTTGGATTGAGTCTACACGATCATATCAAATGGATGTTGGCAAAAATACCGGAATGAAGCCAATACATTCAAGTCAAAGATTCAAGATCTAGCTTCATCCATGTTACTAAGAGAAGCTCATTGAATATCTATAGCTTGGGTATAGTAGTATGAGTTTATACTTTGTGTGTTGATACTTAGAGCTCAAATTATGCACTCACATTTCTTTCGTTTTCATTGTTTTCATTTTCAAGTTTAAATCGTATAAATATGAAACTAATAGTTATATA
>BQKN01066619.1:369379-387519 GCA_022839385.1 Asparagus kiusianus | reverse complement strand
TTTTTTTAGAAAATATTGTGTTTATGGCTTATAGCTTGACAATATTGGTTTGTACCTTTTCCCAAGTCTATAAAGCCATACAAAAGTTTTCAAACTTTAGTTTAAGTCAAAATGTCAAAATCATGTGTTGTTGAGTTTTCATGTTTTTGGATTATTTTGCAAAATAAAGATATTTCTCAATTAGGAAGTGCAAATTAAAAAATTCTTTTTGTAACATGTTTATTTTTATATTTATAATCATTTTTCAAAAGTTTATATTTTTTAGAATTTATTTTCTATTTTTAAGGCACTTTAAAATTCAGATTTCATACATTATCAGTGCTTGTGCACGTTCATGAGTCGACTTATAAGGACTGACAAGCCAACTTATGAACTGCTCCGAAAAATGTATTTTCTATCTGTTGAGTCGACTTACTATTACAGCAAGTCGACCTATACTAAGTCGACTTATATCTTCTGTCAAGTCGACTTATGAGCTGTTTTGCGGATAGTGTTTTTAATTTGTTAAGTCGATTTACTAATCTGACAAGTCGACTTATTACATATGAGTCAACTTATAACTTCTAACATGTCAACTTATAAACTAGTCATTGCACAGTAACTGCTATTTTCCAGATTTTATTTATTTTATTATTTTTATGGGTTTTTGTGTACTTCTTGGGCTGGGTTCTTCTATCCTATATACCTAATTGCATTTAACATTCACATTACTAAGAAAAGTTTTAAACAAGTTTACAAGGGGTTTTAAAGTTTGTTTAGTGTGTTTACAAGTTTTGTTTGTGAATAGATTTTCACAAGAGGAAGAAGAGATCATCATTGGTGTTTGAGCTTCAATCTCTCATCTCTCTTACTCTTGTCATCTTAGAGAAGTTTCACTAAACTCAATTCTAGCTTTACCTATTTATATTTGTTATTTATCTTTTCACTAAGCTAGATTTACAATTGAGTTTGGTTTTGTTATTGTATATTGTTTCACACACAACCATTGAGCTTATAGTATTATCACATATTGTATAATTTGTGTTGTGGGTGTGATTGAGTGAGATTACACTTAGTTCTCATCTTGTATTAGAGAATAAACCATTTATTATTATGCTTATTGTGAGATCACTTTATAATACACTTGTAAACCGAGAGGAGTGTGTGTGAGAGATGTGTAGAGAAACCTAAAAAATCAGATTTTGTGTCATAAGTCAACTCATGTACAGACATTAGTCGACTTGTGTACGAGTCGACTTACGTTCTGTTCTGAAATTGCTGTTTTAGGCTCTAGCAAGCCGACTTATCAGGTCTGATAAGTCGACTTATGATCTGTTCTCCAGCTGGTGTTTTTTTACTCTGTCAAGTCAACTTATGGCCTCTGATAAGTTGACTTACGACAGGTTTTCAGCTTGTTTTGGTTGCATGTTCTGTTTGGGATTGATTGTAGGCATAAAAAATTGCCTATAGGTTCTCGCACATAGCTCGAGATGAAAAAAAAGACGATGAATGTTATTATCCGAGTCAAGGAGGATTATCTTAGTCAAAGGAGATCATATGATATTATAGAGAAGCTAAAAAGCACATGAAATAAGTCGGCGAAGCGTACGAGTCTGTGAAACATGCTAAACGATAAATGAACAACTCAACCAGGAGTTGTGCTTCGCCCACAAAAGGGTGAAGTATCATGTGTGTCTTGTCTACTCCATGAGTGTCTTGCCTATAGGAGGTTGTAGAGATCTTCGTAAGCTTTCCAACGCATATTGGATCACCTCATTCTGAGATCGGACGAGGAAGTTAGAGCCAAGATACCCGAGATAACACAAACTGTCTCGGAAGTGCGAGACAGTCGCAACTGTCTCGGAATGCGAGACAGTCATGACTGTCACGTACAATATCTAAAGAATGTCAAAAGACAAAAGTTGTAGATCTCTTCATCAGATTTCTAATGCATCTTAGATCATCTTATTCCGAGATCGGACGAGGGAGTTAGAGCCAAAATACCCGAGATAACACAAACTATCTCGGAAGTGCGAGACAGTCATGACTGTCTCGGAATGCGAGACGGTCATGACTATCTCGCACCAAATCTAAAGAAGGTCAAAAGAAAAACATTGTAGATTTCTTCCTCAGATTTCCAACGCATCTTGGATCATCTTATTCCGATATCGAACGAGGGAATTAGAGCCAAAATACCCGAGACAACACAAACTATCTCGGAAGTGCGAGACAGTCATAACTGTCTCGGAATGCGAGACAGTCATGACTGTCTCACACCAAATCTGAAGAAGGTCAAAAGACAAAAATTATAGATCTCTTCCTGAGCTTTCCAACGCATCTTGGATCATCTTATTTCGAGATTGGACGAGGGAGTTAGAGCTAAAATAGAGTTAGAGCTAAAATACCCAAGACAATACAAACTATCTCGGAAGTACGAGACAGCCGTAACTGTCTCGGAATACGAGACAGTCATGACTATCTCGCACCAAATCTGATGAAGATCAAAAGCTAAAAGTTGTAGATCTCTTTGTCAGCTTTGCAACGCATCTTGAATCATCTCATTCCGATATCGGACGAGCGAGTTAGAGCCAAAATACCCGAGACAGTACAAACTATCTCGGAAGTGCGAGACACACAACCCTGTCTCAGCCATAGAGTTGGTTACAACACATTTTTTAACGGGTTTTTTAGCTTCATAACTACTTGAGATCAACCATAAACGTGGGGAGATAGTTACAAACTGAAGATAGGCCCACTAACCTCATAAAAAGATGGTATTTAAGTAGTGGGACGGCGGTTACAAAAGGGGGCTGAGCATTTTTGGAGCAGATCCAAGGACAGAGAGCAGAGAGACTTTGGGAGAATTTCAAGAGCTCATCTCTTTTCAACAATTAAGAGGTTCCTTAAGATCTAAGCTTTGACTTGATCTTGAGAAGAGTGTTCATCTTACTTCGATAAGGTATTCACTGACTCTATTCTTGCTTCTAAACGAAGGAAGAATCCCCAAAACCTCCACGATTCAATCAGAATCCATGATTCGGTGGTCCACGGGCTAATGCACCCTTGGTACAGGTAAAGATCCCGTGCAAGCAGCGATCCAAACAACGATTCTGCGTTTGTTTCTAAGGAGCTTGTAATTTGATTTTTATTGTAAAAAGTAGTTTTATAAAGTACGAAGCTCACTCTTTTGTATTCATTATAATCGATAAATAGTTATAATAAATTCTACAACAGAACTTGTTCCTGACGCAAACAAACTTGCGACCACAGTGGGAGCCAACGGTCTCGCTGCCGAGACCGTCGTGTCGCAGCCGATCAAGATACAGATTGAATCCACGGTCGTTTACGAATTTGACCAAGTAAAGTTTGAGGAGTATTTGTCATCCTCATCTGCAAAATCTTCCTCACCTCGCAAATGCAGGAAGATTTCGTCTTCTAAGAAGGTTTACAAATTTTCAACGCCGTCGAATGCTACGGGTGAAGACTCTCGCCTAATTGTTGCTGAGGATTCCACTCGCAACCTCTCTATTCATAATGACTCTTCTCCAATTAAGGAGTCATTGAATCAAAGACCGCCGGTACTAACGAAAAGAGCTCGTCAGAGACAACGTCAGTGCCGCGCTCACCAAATGGCTAAGGCCTTGAAACAAACCGACGGGGTTCGTTATCACGCGGACCTAGAGTCAATGAAGCATCGAGTGGTTCACTTGTCTCAAAGACCAATCACCTACATCTCTGCTAAACTAACAACAAAAGAATGGACTCTCATCAAAAGAGCTCGTTCAACCCTCAAAGAACGTATACAAAAGTGTCGTGCAAACGTCGCTCATGCCTGCGCTGTCTTGCAACAAAGACGAGAAGGGAAGAAGGAAATGGTGTCTAAAGAATCACTAAAGAACCTCAAAGTTTGGATCCCTAAATCCAAACTTGTGTAAAGATTGAATCATCGGAATACATCTTGTATCCGAGACACATGCAACTATTTTGGACAAGGGAGCTATATCCGAGACAGTTGTAACTATCTCGGCTAAAGAAAGACTTCCAAGTCTTCTTCTTCGACGCTGTCGATACTCATTCCTGGTCCGTCTACCGCATCCATGTCTGCTATGCCATCAGTGAAGCTTTGGGTCAATCCTGACATGTCAAAGGTTAAAATTACAATGGCGGATCACCTTGGTCCTTTGCACAAAGATCGAGACAGAGCTCTGGTCAAGGAACGCTTGGGTCCGATGAACAAAATCCAAATGACTTGTCAGGCTGGGGGTCGTACATGTCCTCCCACCAACCCAAAGCAATCCTAAGTAGGGAAAATATTGATTAGCACCCGCTTAGGGGTTCGTAATGAAATTCAGGAGCCAGTTAAGGCTCCGCACCCACAAGGGGGTGGTTCTAAACGTGTGACTCCTGACATAACCTTGGATCGCTCAAAGGCAACAATAAGTTTTCCTGAGAATACCAACAATGCTTTACACCTCCAGAAGAAGACGTGTTCTCCAAAAGACATTGTTATACCTGAGAGGTCATATCAATAGACGATAGGATTTTTTGGCAATCATACCGATGAATCGTACTATCAAGCTGGGGGTGTGAATAAATTTCGAGAGAGAATTGTTCAAAAAATAAGCTCTCATTATTCCTATACGTGACTCATTAGAGTAGTATTGTCGGAGTATGACTACTCCAAACGAGAAGCCATCCTACAAAGAGTCTCAGTGTTCCAGAGACTTTTCACCATAATGTCAAGGCTCAAGCCGAGACATTTCTACAAGAAGCTTATTGTTCAAGAGGATGAATTCCCTGAAGTCACCATCAACATGGCTGATAAAGGAAAATCTAAGTGGCATTCCAGTGAATCAAACACCGACTTTTTCCCGGGAGGAAAAGTTAATTCAAGAATTGCTCAACAGATGTCTCGACTCCAGTTAGGAGCAATCAGACGTAGGGACTACAAGAAAATGCATGAAGGAATGTCTTCGAAGGATGAACTCTTGGACACTTGTTCTGCGATCGCTTCGGATGATACAATATCTAGCACGGGGCAAGCCAGAGAAGTGTTCACAATCACTCCTGTTCAGTTTGCTCAAATGCTTCAAGAAGCTCTAGCCAAGCAACGTGGAGAGATTAGAGCTGAGATAAAGACGGAGATAGAGTTGGCTATCCAACAAATGAGAGATTTGCAAGCTCAACGGCTTCAACCTCCTGAGTCTAGTCAGCAAGCTGAATCCAGCCGCCACACTCATAATGTTGTAGATGACAGCGATCCGAAAGTGGATGAAGTCATTATGGCTGTTACACCTCCCAATGACAATAACACTGGGGGTGGTTCAACGGATCCTCCTAATAACGATATTGGAGGTGGTTCAATTGCACCTCTTAATAACACTGGGGGTGGCCTAATTATCTCTACTCAACATCACTCAAAGAGAGATGAAGATGAGGACAAAAAAATACAAGACCTTGAAGACAAAGTCAATACTTTGATGTCCACTCAGGAAATAAAGAAGATGGGTATTCCGTGTCCCTATCCAAGCGAATGAGATTCAATATCGTACCCGGCAAAATTCAATCTGATTAACTTCGTACCATTTAATGAGAAGGGCTCACCTACTCAGCACTTAATTTATTTCAAATCTCACTTGGGTGTGATCTCTGGAAATAAAGCTTTGATGGTCCGGTCATTCGTTAGCACCCTTCGTGGGCCCGCTTCGATTGGTACCAACGTCTCAAACCTAGGAGCGTCAACTGCTAGGATGATATGGAAAGTTTGTTCCTCAGCAATTTCTTTAATGATGACACCGAAGTGGCAATCGGAACACTTCTAGAAGAGAAACAAAAAGACGGAGATGAAAGTACCCTAATGCCGCTAGGAAAGAACCCTAGAGGGGGGTGAATAGGGTTTATGCTAATCTAATCCGATTTATGCCAATTTAAAACTTATTAACAAATATATCCTAGCAAAAGACTTATGAATAATATATGAGCAAGGATATACAAGTTAACACAAGGGTGAACAAACAAAGTAAGATAGTGGGAAAATAAACAATGAGCAATTGACAAAGGCAATATAAATATAAAAATAAGTGCGCCAATGAAAACACAAACAAAACGATATGTTCACGAGGTTCGGTCCGCCTGACCTACATCCCCACTCCTCACCTCGAGGAGATCTCCACTATCACACCGGGTTTTCTAGGCTTATCCGAAAAACATTTACACCTCACAATACAATCACTATGCAATCATACCTCACACACTAAGTGTTGGTCCTAGCCCGTGTCCTCCTCCTCAAGTGCTCGGTTACAACCTCTCTCTAGGCACGTCAACCAACGCCACTCCTCTTAGATTCGACCCCGTCTCTCACCACACACTTCTCTCGGTGTACAAGTGTATTACAAGTGAATCCTCACAATTAGGCTCAATACAAAGTGTTTGTTCTCTACAATAAATGAGAACGAATTATAAGCTCACTCTCTAAGATACACAATCCCACAACCCAATTATACTATGAATGTAAATATAATAAGCTTAATGGTTGTGTGTGTACAAAGAGATAAATAAAATCAACTAAACTCAATATAAACACTAGCTTAATAAAATGATAATCAAACAATAAAATGTAAAGCTAGATTGAGTTTAGAAAACTTCTCTAATAAATGACAAGAGTGAGAGAGAGATGATTTGAAGCCCAAACACCAAAGATTATCTCCTCAAGCCCTTGTGAAATTATCTTCACAAACCAAACTCTTAAACACACTTAAAAAACCTTAAACAAACTTGTAAAAACTCTTTAAAACTTTTCTTTTATTAGATGGGAGAGGTAAATGCAATGGGGTATTTATAACAACCCAAGACATCAGCCAAAACCCCAAGGAAATGACCAAAAACTCACACAAAAACAGATCTGGAAAATAGCCGTTACTGTTCAACGGTCAGATTTATAAGTCGACTTGCATTCGACTTGGTATAAGTCGACTTGCATTCGACTTAACATAAGTCGACTTGAAAGTTCACATAAGTCGACTTTCCAGATGAAAATAACACACAAAAAATCTGCCTATAAGTCGACTTGCATTCGACTTATCATAAGTCGACTTATGTTCATGAATAAGTCGACTCAGCAGAGGAGAAAATGCACATTCCAGAGCATTTTATAAGTCGACTTGTCAACTCTGATAAGTCGACTTATAAACGTGCACAGGCACTGTACAAGCTGAAAATCTGATTTTTAAAGTGCCTTTAAAAATAACAAATAAATTTCAAAAATTATAAAACTTTGGGAAATGTTTATAAACATGATAATAAACATGTTACAAAAAGAATTTTTGGAATTGCATTCCCCAATAGTGAAAACTCATGTATTTTGCAAGTATGTCCAAAACATGAAAAGTTGATATACATGAAATTTAATGTTTTGACATAAACACAACTTTAAAAACATTTTCAAACGTTCTTATAGACTTAATAAAGGATATAAAATATTGTTATGAAGTCTATAAACTAGAAACATAATATTTTCACAAATATGATAGAATATGAAACATATGAACATATATATGAATATATATTCGTTTCATATCTACAAAATCAAACCAAAACGTATATGTATATATATAACTATATATACATACAAAGACCAAAACGAAATGTGTATGTGTGTATATAATTAAGCTTAAAGTACTAACACACATAATATAAAACCTAAAACTAAATTACCCAAGCAATCTTGATCTTCAATAAGCTTGACTTGGTACATATGCGGATGAAGCGAGATCTTGGATCTTTAACTTGAATAGCAATGCTTCACTCCATAATTCCGCCAACCTCCATTTGATATGATCGTTATAGTGCAATCCATCCATCCTCCAATACATTGTTTGTCTAGAATACCTAATAAGAAACATAAACACTAGACAAACAATATTAGGAATTGTTTGTAATCATCAAAACAAGATTAGAAGAAGTAGGCTCATAACATGAGACCTAACAGGAGAGTCAGTCGACAGTTTCGTCAAGCGCTTCCGTAACAAGACACTGAATTGCAGAGATCCTGTTACAGAGGAATTCATCCTGCAAACATGCCATAATAATCTCTCCATCGATGTCCTGGAAGCCCTGGGGGTTGTACCATCCAAAACTTAGAAGGATTTAAGAATGCACGGTGAACAAGCTGAACACTTTCTTAAAAGAAAGAAAGTTGAGAGAAGCCAACCGATGACATCCGCAATCACTGTGAGCGCGAATCTCGATCCGAATTCCAAAAGGAGCATTCTTTCGAAGATGATGAAGCTCCAGCCATATTGAAATACCTCCTCGCCAATGATAAAATCGAACTGCCACCTATTAAAGATCAGGAGGGAGCTAAAAGGACTACGGATCCAAACTACTGTGCATACCACAAAAGGGTTCTTCATCCCACTAAGGTTTGCTTTGGACTCAAAAACAAAATCCAAGCCTTAATTGACTCCGGCGTCATAACGGCGAAACAAGCCAAATAAAGATGACCCCTTACTCCATTGGGTACATAAGTATAAATTGTTTTCCCGAACTCCGATGAGTACACGAGTATAAACTCCTTCTTCATGTAACTCCAAAGAGTATACGAGTATAAACTGCTTCTTCATGTAACTCCGAAGAGTATAAGAGTATAAACTGCTTCTCCCTTTCCTCCGACGGGCATACGAGTTTAAACTACTTCCCTTATTTTCAATAACGGGAAGTTCATAGAGAATATTACTCTTAATATTCTTAAGGATAACCCAACAATGTGGCCGAATATAATTGAATTTGGATTCGCCAAAGAGCTAGGGGTGAAATACCTCAATTCATTCCAATGGGAAGTTCCTGGCGAATACTACACATGGTATTTTTAAGGATAATCCAAAACCGATTCATTATTCAAGGTGAAAACCAATCATCAGAATAATTCATTATTAATCATGATTAAGAATCTCCCACTGTGGCTATTTAATCATTTCCAAGATGATTAAAACCCTCCTACAGTGACCTTCGAAGTACTATTTCGTTGAGATGAGATTCAATGACTTCATCGGGTCAATCTTCCCTCACGAAACTTCCTCGGAGTAATTGTGGAGTGTTTAATGATTCACGATCATCCACCACAAAATATCTCACTGATTAAATTAATTGACCGTGGGTCCACCAAAATTCTTCACGGTTGAATTCATTCAAACTCTCACTGTGTCTAAGCCTTTAACACTCCTACTGTTAAAGTCCTGACGCGATATCCAAAATTTTAATCTACTGATCCATAGCGATTATCAAACCCCTTCGGGTTAAATCCTAGTCACTTAACACCAAAAACCCCCACTGAGTAATTTCTACAAGTCAACATTCTCACTGTTAGTTGTACCCTACTCCCACTTCTTATTTGGTCAAACCTTTAAACAGTTAGGACCAAAACCAAAATCTCCTCTCGATTCCTTTCATGAACAAGAGGACCACTTACAAATTGAACGATCAAACCTTTAAACAGTTAGGATCGTCTCAAATTCTCATTTGGTCAAACCTTTAAACAGTTAGGACCAAAGCCAAAATCTCCTCTCGATTCCTTCCATGAACGAGAGGTCCACAAATTGAACGATCAAACATTTAAATAGTTAGGATCGTCTCAAATTCTCATTTGATCAAACCTTTAAACAGTTAGGACCAAAACCAAAATCCCCTCTCGATTCTTTCCATGAACGAGAGGTCCACTTTAAATTTAAACGATCAAACCTTTAAACAGTTAGGATCATCTCAAACCCTCATTTGATCAAACCTTTAAACAGTTAGGGCCAAAGCTAAAATCCCCTCTCGATTCCTTCCATGAACGAGAGGTCCACAAATTAAATGATCAAACCTTTAAACAGTTAGGATCGTCTCAAATCCTCATTTGGTCAAACCTTTAAACAGTCTTAAATTTCTATTTGGTCAAACCTTTAAACAGTTAGGACCAAAGCCAAAATCTTCTCTCGATACCTTCCATGAATGAGAGGTCCACAAATTGAACGATCAAACATTTGAATAGTTAGGATCATCTCAAATTCTTATTTGGTCAAACCTTTAAACAGTTAGGACCAAAACCAAAATCCCCTCTTGATTCCTTCCATGAACGAGAGGTCCACAAATTAAACGATCAAACCTTTAAACAGTTAGGATCATCTCGAATTTCCATTTGGTAAAACCTTTAAATAGTTAGGACCAAAGCTAAAATCTTCTCTCGATTCCTTCCATGAACGAGAGGTCCATAAATTGAACGATCAAACCTTTAAACATATAGGATCGTCTCAAACTCCTATTTGGTCAAACCTTGGTCAAACCTTGGTCAAACCTTTAAACAGTTAGGACCAAAATCAGAATCACCTCTCGATAAATGAAAGGTTTCCACACATTCCCTACTCGGTCAAACCTTTAAACAGTTAGGACCAAAGTTAGAATTCCATCTCGATAAATGAGATATCCACTTTTAGATTGGATAATCAATCCTTTTAACAGTTAGGGTTATCTAAATCTTCTCGATTCTCGGAGTGGAGATCCCACTCTTAGTTTTACCCTTCAGATTCTCGAAGTGGAGATCCTACTTTGAGTTTCTTTTGCAGTAGGAGATAGAATATAAAATTCTTCCTTTCCATTATTAGGTTCATCTCTACCAACAAAAAAAGAGACCAGGAAATAGAATATAAAATTATTCCTCTCCATCATCGGATTCATCTCTACCAACAAAAAAAGACCAGGAGATAGAATATAAAATTCTTCCTCTCCATCATTGGGTTCATCTCTACCAACAAAAAAAAGAGACCAGGAGATAGAATATAAAATTCTTCCTCTCCATCATTAGGTTCATCTCTACCAACAAAAAAAAGAGACCAGGAGATAGAATATAAAATTCTTCCTCTTCATCATAGGGTTCATCTCTACCAATAAAAAAAGAGACCAGGAGATAGAATACAAAATTCTTCCTCTCCATCATTGGGTTCATCTCTACCAACAAAAAGGAGACCAGAAGATAGAATATAAAATTCTTCTTCTTCAGTGTCGGGTTCATCTTTTCACCAAAAAGACGCAACCCATCAACATTTTCAAATCCATGTTTTATACGTAGGGGACGTTACCTCAGTCTCTTATTAAAGATAAGTCTACGTATAACGCACATTTTCAGGTGGTACGTTCCCGTAAAAATGACCAAACTTATGTATTCAATATCATAGTACAAAGTCTAAGAGAGTTTATTCTCTTAGCACAACGTTACATGCAGAACGGACTTAAACAATCTGTATGCTAGCCCGATTCAAACGGTAATTGGTAAAGGCTTATCAAATCCGTTGATGACTGAGGATTTGCCAAAAATCCTATAAGTATTTATTTTGATTAGGATAAACAATCATAATAAAGTTTAAGCTCTACCAAACTCAAGGAAGACACAAATTTAGCCCGAATGCCACCTTTCTTCAAGCAGGACAATTGAACCCACCTTAGACACACGAGGTAAGGTATATTGTCTCGCGCACATAAGACATCATCAAAAAGCCTCTCCAGTGATTGTGGTCGTATCAGCTCCAATGACTGGTCCTACAATCAAAATCCCTCGGAGATTAAGTAAAAAATCGACAAATGTATAACGGTCCATGCCAGGAGAAACTCCGTATAAGCAGATGAATCGACATCAACACTTTGTCTTACATTCTCTACACTTGGGCTTGCCATGTCCCAATGTCAGTCAATGCATTACAACGAAAGTCTACTCTAGCCAACGCGTCGATAATTCCGTCGAAATAAGGCTCGGGATGAAACATCAGTTCAAGGAATTAATTCAGGGAGTTCAATCATGACTCAGATACAAACTCCTGACGAAGGTGATTAGTTCAATGTCAACCCAACGACACGAGCTAATTCAAAAATCAACACGACAGCTTCAGTTCAAGATTTTGATAACGGTCCAGCGATAAACGCAACACCGGAAAAATTTTAGCTATCCGACAAAAAAAACAGAATAGACTAAAAGTTGAATAAGTCAACGAATTAATGGCCAGACATATCATATCCAAAGTATTCTAGCCTATTTTATAAAATAATGAGGCTGAAACACTTTGGAGGGGGTATTTGTAGGCATAAAAAATTGCCTATAGGTTCTCGTATGTAGCTCGAGATGAAAAAAAGACGATGAATGTTATTATCCGAGTCAAGGAGGATTATCTGAGTCAAATGAGATCATCTGATATTGTAGAGAAGCTAAAAAGCACATGAAATAAGTCGGCGAAGCGTACGAGTCTGTGAAACATGCTAAACGATAAAGGAACAACTCAACCAGGAGTTGTGCTTCGCCCACAAAAGGGTGAAGTATCATGTGTGACTCGTCTACTTCATAAGTGTTTTGCCTATGGGAGGTTGTATAGATCTTCGTAAAATTTCCAATGCATCTTGGATCACCATATTCCGAGATCGGACGAGGAAGTTAGAGCCAAGATACCCGAGATAACACAAACTGTCTCGGAAGTGCGAGACAGTCGCAACTGTCTCGGAATACGAGACAGTCATGACTGTCTCGCACAAAATCTAAAGAAGGTCGAAAGACAAAAGTTTTAGATCTCTTCATCATATTTCCAACACATCTTGGATCATCTCATTCCGAGATTGGACGAGGGAGTTAGAGCCAAAATACCCGATACAACACAAACTGTCTCGTACCAAATCTAAAGAAGGTCAAAAGACAAAGGTTGTAGATCTCTTCCTCATATTTTCAACGCATCTTGGATCATCTCATTCCGATATCGAACGAGAGAGTTAGAGCCAAAATACCCGAGACAACACAAACTGTCTCGGAAGTGCGAGACAGTTATAACTGTCTCGGAATGCGAGACAGTCATGACTGTCTCGCACCAAATCTAAAGAGGGTCAAAAGACAAAAGTTGTAGATCTCTTCCTGAGCTTTCCAATGCATCTTGGATCATCTCATTCTGAGATTGGACGAGTGAGTTAGAGCCAATATACCTGAGACAATACAAACTGTCTCGGAAGTGCGAGGCAGCCGTAACTGTCTCGGAATGCGAGACAGTCATGACTGTCTCGCACCAAATCTAATGAAGATCAAAAGACAAAAGTTGTAGATCTCTTCGTCATCTTTCCAACGCATTTTGGATCATCTCATTCTGATATCGGACGAGCGAGTTAGAGCCAAAATACCCGAGACAGTACAAACTGTCTCGGAAGTGCGAGACACACAACCCTGTCTCAGCCATAGAGTTGGTTACAACATGTTTTTGACGGTTTTTTGGCTTCATAACTACTTAAGATCAACCATAAACGTGGGGAGATAGTTACAAACTGAAGATAGGCCCACTAACCTCATAAAAAGATGATATTTAAGTAGTGGGATGACGGTTACAAAAGGGGGCTGAGCATTTTTGGAGCAGATCCAAGGATAGAGAGCAGAGAGACTTTGGGAGAATTTCAAGAGCTCATCTCCTTTCAACAATTAGGAGGTTCCTTAAGATCTAAGCTTTGACTTGATCTTGAGAAGAGTGTTCATCTTACTTCGATAAGATATTCACCGACTCTATTCTTGCTTCTAAACGAAGGAAGAATCCCCAAAACCTTCATGATTCAATCAGAATCCGTGATTCGGTGGTCCACGGGCTAACGCACCCCCGGCATAGGCAAAGATCCCTCGCAAGCAGCGATCCAAACAATGATCCTACGTTTGTTTCTAAGAAGCTTGTAATTTGATTTTTGTTGTAAAGAGTAGTTTTACAAAGTACGAAGCTCACTCCTTTGTATTCATTGTAATCGATAAACAGTTATATTGAATTCTACAACAAAACTTATTCCTGACGCAAACATTGATGTTTGCTATAAATACAAACACACGCTTTAGGGTTTCTTTGGTTTTGATTAAGTAGTGAATTGGGTGTATTTGGAGCACAGAAAAGAGATATTTTCTGAGCTATTGATTAGAGTTTTGTTTGGAGAGAATTAGAGATTTGTTGGTGAGATTAATTGGTGAGTTTGAGTGATTTGTAATCTTAGTTTGTACTATTCTTCTCTATTAGTAAAAACCTCATCCATTTTTTACCTCATGGACGTAAGCAACTTGCTGAACCACGTTAAAATTCGTTGTTTTTGTTTGTACCATTATTTTTTATTTGTTTGGCCTTCTCTCGGCGTTTGTTTGGTTTGGTTTCTCGAAACACATAGGTTTGGTAGCTTCCGCCCCCACAACAAGATGGGGTCGATTTTAAGAGGAGTGGCGTCGGTAGCAAAGCCTAGAAAGAGGTTGTAAATCTAAACACTTGAGGAAGGCGACATAGGCTAGAGACCAATACTTAGAGGGTGTAAAATATGATTGCAAGAGTGTGAGTTGTGAAAGTTTTCGATGAGCTAGAAAACCAAAATTGTGTGGAGTTGTAAATGTTTTGGGTGAACGTTGAAAACTCGATTGTGATAGTGGATTCTCCCCGGGAGTGGGGAGCGGAGACGTAGGTCAAGAGTGGTCGAACTCCGTGATCATATCGTGTGTTTGCATTGCCTATCTTGTTTATATTATTTATGTTTATTTCACCTATCCTTGCATATAATCTTTTGAATATCACTCTTGCTAGGATATTTGATTAATAAGTTTTTAATTAGCATTAATATCGGATTAGATTAGCACATCACCCTGTTCACCCCCCCCTCCCTCGGGTAATTTCACACTAGACGCTCCAAATGAACAATCTTGGATTATTTCTATTACGAGTTGATCAAAAATCCAAACTTTTGGATTTACAACAATTATTGCAAAAATAATGAGGTTTACGTGGTTCGACAATATGCCTATATTCACGGGAAAAGAATGAGAGGTATTTACTATCTTTATAGATTATAACTCTCACTTTTCTCTTGCAAATCTTCACAAGAGTATTTTCTCTTTTTTCCTCTTTTTTTCTTGATGCCTTTACACTGAATCTCTCAAGAGTATCTATAGACTTCTCTTTCACCTATTATGAGTTCATGTAGGATTTCTTCCTTAGACCTATGCTACTCGCTATAGGACTCTTTCTCATGATGCCTTTTTCAAACCATACCCTCCATAGAATTCCTTTCCCTTGATGTACTCAAATCATAGTCATCTCTCAATTGAAATTCAATTTCTATTTTAATTTTAATCCTAATTAAATTAGGATTATTTTAGTGCAAATCAAATTCAACATGTCGATGTTTATTGTTAGTCGTTCTAAATCTAACACACGCGACAACCCTTCCCTCCCCTAACCCTCCGAAATTATGCTCGTTCCTATATATATATATATATATATATATATATAGTGTATGTGTGTGTGTTTGTGGAAAAGTGTTTATAAGGTGGCACATTAGATTCAATCTAAGAAAGCGCCTCTTGATTCATGAATTAGACTATTCTAATCGGTGATTCGCTCCATTCATCGTGATTTAAATACCTCAAAATATCTATAAAATAATAACCATAATAATTAAATACTTCTGACACAGATTTTTTATTGTCTCATTAGTTATATTGTCGTAAAACCGTTAATTTTACAATCACTTGATGCATGAGTAACTACAACCCAATACGGTTAATTTTTTATTTGTATACAATTCACAATATATAAATCAAAATGAACAGAGTGGATCAAGTAATTTGATAGCATATAATATAGTTTGAAGGCGCTAACTTAGATTGAATTTTAGATGTCACCTTATGAATACTTTCTAATCGAGTAATTTGATAGCATATAATCTATTTTGAAGGCACTACCTTAGATTGAATCTAAGGTGCCAACTTATGAATACTTTTTCCATATGCGCGCATGCGCACACCCACACATATAAATATATATATATATATATATTATCACACGCAATTATGATAAATTCCTGACTCCACCGTCCCTTGAATATTTGAAGCCGTTATTAATTCCGACGAGGGCGCAATTATCAATTCAACTAACATATTGCTGATCTATTTATGTACGTAGGGGTTTCCTAACAAAACAAAAACAAAACAATTAAAAAAAAGACGAGGACAACACCGTTGCTCCGTTGAGGTTTGTTGTCTTAAAAAAGAAAGAATGAAATTTTTAGGGCTGAGTTGCAAAAAATAAAAACATTGTTGTTTGGAAAGAAAAAGGGTCTATAATTAGCTTGCATGGTAACTTGCTTTTCCGATGTTAGAATATTTAAAGAAAGTACCCTTCGAGGCTAATATTTACTAAATAAACTGACCTCACAGCATCTTCAGCAGCGAACGTTACATCCTGACATCCCAAACTCCGAGCATACGCCACCATCTCCACCGCACGTGCCACCACCTCCTCCCTCCCCATCCTCAGCTTATGCTTCATGTGTATCTCGCTCGTCGCGATAAACGTCGACAACCTCGGCCTCAGCGCCCCCTTGACCGCCTCCCAAGCTGCGTCGATGTCCCTCTTGTTGCTCCTCGCCACCGCGCCGATGACAGGCGCGTGGCCGTCGGCGTGCACGAGCGTGCCGACACCGTCAGCGATGGCGCGGACGGCTTCGAGGTCTTCGGGGGAGGAGGCGGGGAACCCGGCCTTGATGACGTCGACGCGGAGGTCGAAGAGGCGGCGGGCGATGGAGAGCTTTTGGTCGGCGGTCATGGCAGCGCCAGGGGCTTGCTCCCCGTCGCGAAGAGTGGTGTCGAGGATTCGGACGTACGATGGGTCGGAGATGAAGTTAGGGGAGTAAGGAGGACGTGAAGACATTGTTATGAACTGAAGACTTAAAACAATAGATGATTAATATTGAATGGGATTTGATACTCAAAGGAAGTTGTGAGAATTTATAGTGTGATCTTCTAACGCACTGTATGACGGTCCGGATTCTCTAAGACCTTGATTACATAAAATGTTTATAATTAATTAGTTAAGCTGACGCCTATCTAGTGGGTCTCACAATAAAAACATTTTTATATTATCTAGATAATTCATACTGTTCATGTGGTCTACTCAATGAGAATATTTAATTGATGAGTTATAAGTATTCTCTATAATCAAGAAGAAAATTTCCTCAAGGACCCAAAATATGGGACCAATAGGGGGGACAAGTGAGATGTCCCCCTCCTATTGGATAATGAGTTGGTCATCATTAATGATGACCAACTCATTATCCAATAGGAGGGGGACACCTCACTTGTCCTCCCTATTGGTCCCATATTTTGGGTCTTTGTAGCAAAGCTCTGAGCTCAATCAAGAATGTAGAGGATATGACTTAGAGGTCAAGTTGCTTTTTATGAACTTTATGATTAGAGTTATTTAGTTGGCGTTGAAACCAGTAAAAGTGTGGAAACCTTTTGACACTGAGAATCCGTTAGAAAACTATGAGAGATTTTTGCAATAACTCATTTAATTTTACTTTTGATTTAAGAAATCCATTTTCTGAATCGTTACGGAGCATTAACATTACAAGAAATTAAAGCCTATTTTGAGCTTTTGGAGTGGAAATGGAACGGAAACGTGAAAGAATGTCCAAAAAAATGAGACGCATTGTCTTGGACTTCTCAGAGCAATTAATTTTTTTTTTATCAATGAAAATTTTATTCATTCAACCATATAGAAGTGTATGTACATCAAAAAAACTCATGGATTGAGTTATCTACATAAGAATACAAGGAGTATATTTTTGTGCTTGAATTTCAGTCCAGTTTTCAGCTGAAATATCTGACAGCAGCAACTATAAGGAAAGCATGCAGTTTTTGTTCTCCACAGGTAACCTGCTGTTAAGAACTACTGTCAGTAAATCCAATTTGATGCATTTGATGAGTTGCTCAACGGTTTTGGATCTCTGCTTGAAAATTCTTTCATTGCGTTCCAACCATATATTGTAGATAGAGGAGGTGAGAGCCATCCTTTTAACATTGAGCTTGAAAACTTTCCTTCGCTGATTGGCTCCATACCAGTTCATTAATAGATTCCAATCATAACTTTTCCAATTGAATTGTAGCCAATTCATTACTCCATTCCAGACATCACTCGAAAATTTGCATTCAAAAAACATATGGTTATAAGTTTTAGTTCCTGAATCTGCACATAATACGCATTGGCTGAATTGAATGACCCCTCTTCTAAGCAACTTATCTTGTGTTAGTAGTCTATCTTGGACAGCGAACCACGAGATGAAAGAGTGCTTGGGGTAAGTTAAACCCCCCC